>JAPDEK010000099.1:0-128701 GCA_027569065.1 Aspergillus cavernicola | reverse complement strand
CCTCAGTGTTAATCTACTATTAAAATCCTCAGTTACTATTATCGCGACTACTATTCTCCTCTTTGTTAAGTGAATTACACCCTTTCACACTGGTTGCACCCTATTCAAGGTCCAGGATCCTTTATAAAGTTGTCTTAGGCAATTAACTAATTAGAGTCTTGTTTAATTCTCTGCTAATTTAGCTTATCTCTAATTACTCTAGATCTTGTACAAAAGAAGGTTAAAATTCTAGATTATTAGACTTTAATATTTTCTATTAGAAAAAAAAAAGACAATATAACTTGAGGGTTGATGCAGGTGACCCTCACTGACCCTTAGGGTGATCCTTTTTACCTGTATATACCCTCTATACTAGCTAATCAGACAAGATAATCTTAGCCTGATAGGGTAGAAGATAATCTATTAACTTTGTATTCTCTTGCAACCAGGGTAAACTAAATTTCCCTGTATAATAGCTTTTTTCTATTTATTTTCTGTAAGTCCTCTTCTTTAGAGCTCCTACAAACTATCTATGAAGTATATCTCAACTCTTAGATAGATATCCCTCCTTAATAGCTGAGGGGGTTAGACTAGAAGATCTCTTATATCTTGTCCTGGATAATACTCTTTTCTCAAGTCTATTTCTATCTAGTCAATCTTTATTTAATACAATACTTAACAATTCCTCTGCTTCTCAACCACTAGCACCTCCAGCACCAGAAAACCTTCAGCAGATTAAACCTGACCAGATTAACAAATATCTATTGTACAAAGCAAATATAAGTAAGGAATTTATAGAGTGGTAGCTTCAAACTAACTATAGAAGAAAAAAACAAATTAATTGGGATAGAAGACATCACATAACCTGCTGGGAAGACTTTAATCAAGTAGCCAATATAAAAGATGGAAAGCCAGGCATTATATGCAAGCAATACTGTACAGTTCTTGAATATCCAGCATCAGTATATTCTGGTACCTTATCAATGAATAAACATCTTAAAGGGCCACAATGTCAGTAAGAGACAGGCAAGCCAAGCATCCAAAAACTACTTGTACAAGCTGTATGTACAACTAAGATCATCTCTCTACTTGAAACTAACTAATAGATAATCTACTAGGGTCAGAGGGTGCCTGCCCAAGTATTCACACAGAGTACTTGAGAACAGAAGCTTCTAAATCTAGTTACAGTATTGTATTTATCTTTTCTATTCCTTGAGTATCAAGAGTTCCATGACCTTATCTTGTATGCATGACTAGCCCCAATAATACTAACTATTTCTTCTAGGAAGGTAATCTATACAAGACTTTATAAATTTGTTACTAAAAACTAAATAACTACTCTCCAAAGCCTACCACTAGGCACAAAGCTATCTCTAGCACTTGACTATTGGATATCACTATTCCAACAAGCATTTATGGTAATAACAGCCTATTTCCTTGATCAGAACTGGGACTATCGCGAAGTCCTTCTTGGTTTTGAACTACTTTCTGGTATATATTCAGGGGCTAATCTTAGTAAGATTGTTGTATAAACTCTGCAACAGCATCAAATCCTTGATCAAGTGCTTGTGGTTACAACAGATAATACATCTAATAATACTATACTTATAGCTATTGTTAATAATATAATACAGGCTCTAAAGCTTAATACCAAGTCCTTAATTATCCAAGTCTCTTGTATTATACATGTGATTCAGCTCAGTCTGAATAATCTGCTTGGGAAGATAAAGACTTTACCAAAGAATAACACTGCAGAGCTTAAGTAGAAAGAGGATTATATACAAGCTCTACATGCTTGACAGCAGAAGCAAGAGATTACTGATATACTAAACAAGGTTAGTTCTCTTACTTTCTATTTATATAATAATTATACTTATATCTATGTATCTAAGGTTTGTAGTCTTGCTGTCTATATCAATACAAGCTCTTAATACTGTGCTGCTTTCTATAATCTTTAACCTAACAAGCTAAAGCTTGTGCCTATCCAGGATATATAAATATAATAGAATTCAATATATCTTATACTTTGCCAGGCCAAGAGACTCCAAGTGACTTTTGACATATTCTACTTGCAGTATAATCAGTCTTATTTTATACTAAATACTAAGGAGTGGTGATAAATCAACTATCTACTATTTATTCTGCAGCCCTTCTTCAGATACACAACAGTTATTTATATAACTAAAGATATAAGTATTTACTTAGTCTTTAGTTTCTATAATAGGCTTTTTGATTATCTTGAAAATTTAATCTATTAACTCTAATAGAAGAAGATACCTTGGAAGTAGTTAATACTTTTCTTGCTTGAGACTGCGCAAGAGAAGCTATCAAAGTACTATACTATGATAGATAGTATTAAAGGCAATCTCTATATAATTAGTATAATCCTAGCACCAGCAAACAAGCTCCAGTTCTTCTTAACTAAGGACTGGGAGTCTGATAATCCAGAGAAGGACTATAAAAGAATCTATTATAAGAGTCTTGAGTCTTTCTTTATCTTGTACAAGAATAAATATCTGGAAGAAAGACTATAATTAGATGTAATATTATCAATAATAATAATAACTAATACTGATCTACTATTTGAAAACTTGTATATATTACTGCCTCTGCAGTAGAACAAGCTTATAAGATATCTTGAAAGTTGTACATGCTCTCTTCTCTTCTTACTAAATAATACTAACTCTTTCTTTTAGTGACTGTACAAGGCTCCCCTCAGGTCTTTTGGAAAGACCATGAACACAAGTTTCCTGTACTTGCAAGCCTTGCCTGGGATATTATATTAATCCCAGCAACTGGGGCAGGAGTAGAGTGTCTCTTTAACTCTGCTCAGAATATCTACTATTATTGACAAGGGTCTTTAAAGCCAAAGACTATCCAGGATATTATACTATAGATATATATGACAAGATTTGACCTCCAAGAGCAGAAACAGCTTATACTATAGAAGTATCTCTTATACCAAGAGATTGCAGCCATGACAGAGGCTAATAAAACATAGCATAAATTGTTTGATCTGATCAGTGATACCAAGGAAGAGACAGAGAATATAGAGTATAAGGCAGAGAGTATACAGCCCCTGAATACACAGTCCCTTTAACAGTCTTGTACAACAACACTTGACCTTGAAGATAGAGAGGCTATAGATCATGATAAGCATGATAATAACAATAACATAAACCCTCCTTTGCCTGACACACAGCAGCATGTATCTAGTAGAAAGCACAAGCGCTTGAAGCTACTTGAGGGCTATGTACTTAAATCTTAATAATAACTATACTATTTAATTCTCTATATCCTATGTTGTTATTTGTATAATAAAGAATGTAATTTCTTATGATTTCACCTCTTAAGTCTTAATCCTTTACTCTACTGCTGTATTGAAAGTTATAAATGAATACATAGAAATCCTCTCTAAATCTACATAATTTATGCATCACAAGCAAGTCATGTTTTCTACCTGTTTGTCTTGTTTGGGGACCCTGAGGTTCACCCGCGGGTGACCCTCTTGAGGGTTGGACCTCTAGGTGAACAACCCTCAGGGTCGATAACTCGGTCGCTTACCCACCCGCGGGACGGGTTGGGTGGAGGGTCCAGAGGGTCACCCGCGGGTGAGGGCCAGGTCTATATCTGACCATTCAGCATCCAGTATCTCCCCTTAACATGTCGAATCTGTGTTGTTTGCGACCGCGAAGGTGATAATTAACAAAAAGATCTGTAAGCCTCTCTCTTCTCTTTCTCTCTTACTTGGTCATTACTTGCAGAGATACTCTCTACTAGAATACTTTATAATATCTTAATTATATATCTTCTTCTACTCTGACTCACTTTTTGAGGCTGAGAGTATTCTATTAGATTATTCTCCAGAAGTCTTAGAGCTCCCAAGCAGCCAGTCAAGTCTCTACAAGGCAAATTTGAACTTTCTTCCTCCTCTACCATGCCTACCTCTACCAGCCTGCACTCCAAAAGATCTAGTATAAATTGGGCCACCACTCCAGCAAGTATAGGTTTTATATAACATATATCCAGATATAGAGGACTCTCAGAAGCAATTTATTGAGTAGTAGCTTATAACTAGATATAGTAAGTAATATAAAGGACAGTCAAATATATATTGGGATAGCAAAAAGAAAGCTGCAGTCTGGCAAGGATTTGAGCAAGTAGCACATGAATAAAGTAAGCAACCAAAGATTATGTGTAAGAAGTATAAAGTAATACTTGTATATCTAGCTGCAAAGCATACTGGAACATCCTCTCTTCAATATTATTTTGCTAAAGAAGGTTGTCAGGTACAGAAAGTAGCTAAGAAGAGTATAATAATACAGTATAAATAAAGAGTTGTAGAATCACTTATTTAATACTCTGAATTACTAGTCTGCAGCACTGTACATATATCAGTATATGTCAAAATTACAAGAAAAACAGTATAATCTATACATTCCCATAATCTTGGCAGGTTTGCATTATTTACACTGGTGAGGTTAACCACAGTCACCATGGTTATAGCCTAGCTATAACCATCACCTCACCACAGAGCAAGGTTATCAGAATCTCATAACCATCACCTCACCACGCGGTTATGGTGATGGTTAACCGCGGTTAACCGCGGTCATGCCGCAGCCTAGATGTGGATATAATGGGATCCCTTCCGTGTAGGGAATACCTGCTGCCATGCCACCAGCATGAAGGACTGCTGGAGCTCTGCCTCTCCCTGGGCTTTCTCCCTTGGACCCACCCGGCCGCGGCGGGTGTGCTGGGACCAGTGGTGGATCTCCCGCCAGTGCTTCCGCATAGTATCTATATTACATACCACATACTGACACTCCAGGTCACGCTGGCACAATAGGCCATTGTTTTGGCATGGCAAAATGGGCAGTGGCTCCTCTAATACCCGCGGGATCTGAATAGCCTCACTGGCCTGCTCAATATCCTCCCATTGGTGGACTGCCTTGGCAACCTGGGTAGCTGCCTGGTGCTGGTACTGATGCTGCTGCCTTAAATGGCGCTCTATATCTGCTGGGCGTATGCCGTGCTGGCATTGGTGGCAAAGAATAACTCGCAAGCTAGGGATCTTTTCAAACAGTTGGTTTTCCATGGCTAAATCAATAGATTGTCAAACTACCAAATAGTTGAAACAATGGATTGTCGAACTGGCAAATCAATAAATTGTCGAATCGTCCAACTGTCGAAGCAATGAATCACTGAACTGGTGGATTGTCAAAACAATGAACCGTTGAACTGCCAAATCGATGAATTATTGAATTATTAAATTGTCGAAGCGTCGAACTGTCAAGCAATGAACCGTCAAACTGCCAAATCGTCGAACTGCCAAATCAATGAATTGTCGAATTGTTGAATTGTCGAACTGTCAAAGCAATGAACCGTCGAACTGCCAAATCGTCGAACTGCTGAATCAATGAATGAATTGTCGAACTGTCAGAGCAATGAATCGTCGAACTGTCAAAGCAATGGATTGTCGAACTGCTGAATCGATAGATTGTTGAACTGCTGGATTGGTGGATTGTCGAATTGTCGAATGCTTGAATCGATGAATTGGAGAATGTTTGAATCAATAAACTGACAAATGCTCAAAGCAATGAATTGACAAATGCTTGAATCAATGAACTGTCAAACTGTTGAATTGATGGATCATCAAATTGTCGTCAAACCATTGAACAGGCGGCCCAATCCGCCAATCCAGTCCATGTGACGCGAGGCAGAGAGCATACACAGGGACTAAGGACACGCACCAGGGCCAGTATCGTCGACGACGTACGTAGGTCACGAACGTAGGGAACGTAGGGCCGTGACAGTTCTTACCAAATGTCTCTTGACAACTTCATTCTTGTTATTACTTACACTACTATCCACACTGAATTAAACACAGTAGTCAAAAGAGATGCTGTATCATCGTTAATTCTGATAAGGGAACCTTCCAGTACTGGGGCACTCCTCGTGCATGGCAGTGGCGAGACTTGGCACGTCGAGAACTCCAAAGTCGGCTGTTTCCAAATTGTGACGGAATTTACATGGTCTTCTTCTCCTTTGCTCTTGATGATTTGCCCAAAAATGAAACATTCCCAGCTGGCTACTTGAAGGCTGAGCTTGTGGGGATGTGTTTGTTGCGAAGCTGCAGCCTCATGAATGGTGCGAGCATGGCTGGGCGGGGAGGTTGAGATTTGGCTGAGGCGGCAGCTATGAACTTGACTCTCGAGTTCTAACCCCTCATTTGTTAACCCTGCCTTGTGTAACCACGAAATTATTAGCTCCTCCTTGTTGTCAAAGCGCTTACAGCTATTTCACCACTTGTTTTGTATTATAAAATAAACACGCGATCCCAACACGCGAGGTCTAACTATTTTCGCTAAGTATTAAGATTACTACTACTTGTTTAACCTTACCGCCAGGCTTCTTGGTAATTAATTATACAAAATAACTTTTATAAGTAGACTACTCCTCTCTGCTACCTACGTGAGCAAGCCTATGCAAGCAAGCCTGCGAGAGTATGTAAGTAGGCCTACGCGAGCAAGAGAACTCCTTGATTATAGCCCTCGCGCCTAGTAGCGTGTTTGCTTTACCATATTTGGAAAGCAAACTTTGCGGTAATTTTGAGGGGGGTCGCCAAGGGTCAGAAAAATGGTGGAGGGGGGTCTAGTTGAGGAATTAGGCGGCTGACAATGTGACAGATGGCAGACCGTCCCAATCAGGATGCATAGCGCGCTGCCTACGCAACGCTGGATGAAGCCAGGATGAGGCTAGGCCGAAATCAGCTTGGGATATTGTCCCCGCACTCTCACGCTGGAAGTTATCATCAGCTCAATGTCCGTCGTGTTGCTCAGTGAAAGATTTGGGTGGATAACTTCTCTCCAAGATGCAGCCGTCGCAAAAGGAACCCCGACTCGCCAGTCCCTTGGGAGGACCCCATGTGCTCTTCGATGGGTCGTTCATTCTCGAGTTTCTGCAACCAGCGCCTGAGCTGAATGCCTCCTTCTTGATGCGCGCGACGTATAAAGGAGGCCATGAATTCACGAAGTTGGGAAAGAACCATCCGCAGGCGCCGCCGCTCCATATCCATTTCGCGCAGAGCGAATCGTTTCTCGTCGCGGCAGGGGCTGTCGGTACGACGACCACCTACGATGTGATAGACACGGTCCACACAACGAGGTCAAGCCATAATCAAGTTGTCCCTCGACAGGGGCTCTCACCGCCTGTTCCAAGTCGGAACTCGAGCGGTGAAGTCGCTATCCCTCCATGGACGCCGCATAATTTCTGGCCGTAAGCAGCCTCTTTCCTCCAATTCCAGATTCTGAGCGTATTAACTAATACGCTGTAGAGTCGCTCCAACTCATCCCTTTTGGTCGACGTCGGAGGGCCAGGAATATGAGTCCTTCCTGCCACACGGCCGCAACTCCGATACCACGGTTTTGATCTGGGGGTACCCCAAGAACACCAATGGCTCTCCGACGGGCACGCTCACCACCGACTTCCCGCCCGACATGGACGCAGCATTCTTTCTTGCGCTCCTGGCTCTTGTTGACGCTATCAGTGCGAAGCGGGTGGCGATGACCCCGAGTATATTTGCGACGTTGTTCTCGATGCAGACTGTTAGTAAGTTGGCGGTGATCATGGCTCCTACTGCCTGGTGGCTCGGACCGTTGAGATGGCGGGTTCCTTGGGCAGCACAGGTTATGCTTGAGAAAATTCGGACGTTGCTCGGAGGGAATGATCCAGTGAAGGTGGTAGAGGATGTGATTCAGGAGATAGTGGTTAAGCGGCAGTAACGCTTCCCTGTGCTTTATATATTCGTATCTGACGCGAGAACATGATTGACACATATGAAATAGCAATCGGTTGAAGGCCGGATGCTCTATGCTTTTGGGATGTAATATAAGACCGACGGAACAATGGTTCAATCCTTTCGTCTCTGGTGACTCTCTGTGGACCGTACAGGTAAATGCAAGAGAGGGCACCTGGGCAGGCAACATGGTTGGAGTGGGAGCCTTGCTGCCTAGTCAACAAGGCACCAAAACGCGTCGGTCACTCTTTGACAATCATGGCTTCGGTTGCTTATCCTTTGTCAGTCGCATTGAAACCAAATACGACCGATTCACTTCACCCGCGAGTGGATGAGGTGAGCTCGTATGCTGACGCGCCCCACCTTCGAAGCTACTCAGGAGCGCGTTTGAATGGCGAGTTCAGGTCCAACCTTACCTACGCTATCGGTGAGGAGGTCCGACTTGCCGTGCATGCCACTCATCTATCCCATCATACTGTAGCCCTTGTATTTTCTTTCATATTGTATTTCTATTGCTCGAGGTTCAGTCGAGGCAAGGGCCTAGTTGGTGTAGCCAAGCAAGCAATATACCTATTTTAAGCATAGGAAGTCAATTCCAAGCCACGGCCTGATACAGAAAGCTGAACAGTGATCAACGTGTGATTGCCTACATTCTATCTATCACGAGAGCAAGAGCGGTGGTGTACTACTCCTTGCAGCAGACGTCAGAATATCAAGCAATAGGACATTTACTCTGATCCTTGCAGAGGCAGTGATTCGCTTAATTATACTGACCATCAAAGTGCAGTAATTGACAGTGGCCGCCTGATTTCTATTTTGTCTTAAATAGCTAGATCTGCCTATCAGTATGTAACTGGCTGTTTGAAGTTAACAGTTATTGGTTATTTCAAAATATACTCAGATCCTGTTGTGCCTGAAATTAAGTTGGTGGACTCTTTATCTACTCTACAAGAAATGCTTAACAACCTCAAGTTGATTCCTAATTCGTCACCTCCACTTCTTATTAATCTAGAGGGTATCAACTTAGGCCGTAATGGCTCTATCTCCATTTTATCTCTGTACACCGTGCACAAAGGGATAATTTACCTTGTCAATGTCCACACGCTGGGAAAAGCCGTGTTCTCCAGTCCTCAGCCCGGCCAAAATATCTCCTTACGAATCATTTTGGATTCACCAAGCATAAAAAAGATTATGTTTGATGTTTGTAATGATTCGGACGCATTATTCAGCCACTACAACATTTCTCTTGATAGAATGCAAGATCTACAGCTTATGGAGCTCGCCACGAGAAGTGGATCAAATAAATACATTGCAGGCTTAGCCAAGTGTATTGAGAGGGACAGCCGTGTCTCGGATCTCAAAAAGGTAGAATGGAAAAGACGCAAGAACGAGATTAGCAGGCACTTCAATCCTCGCAAGGGTGGCAGTTACGACATTTTCAACGAGCGTCCTTTGGCCCCGGAGATTAGAGACTACTGTGTTGCAGATATCACGCATCTCCCCAGTTTATATAATATTTACAAGAGAAAGATGAGTCTGACATGGAGAATCAAAGCGCAAAACACAACAAATAATCGCATCCAGCTCTCACATAAACCCGAATACAATGGCCAGGCAAGTAACAAAGGCTTAGGGCCGTGGGAAGAAGATAATAGCAAGGAATGACACACTGTGTTTGACAAATGGGAAGACAATCATTTCGTGGACGACTTACTATATGATGAACTATTCGATGACCTGGAGTACGATAGTTGGGATAACTATCAGGATACAGCGCGGGACTGTATCGGATGGGAAGAGGACATGATCAAAAACAGCTCTCCAATTTGATTTGTAGGGAGGTTATCAAAGTCAATTAGCCAACAAAGGGTAACATTGGTGGAGCGCTAGACAGTAGCAGCTTTTGGAAAGAAATGCTTAGACGCAAGAGCTGAAGCTCAAGAGAAAAATGCATCTTAAAGATAGAAATGAGAATATATGATTGCTTAGAGGTTGTCATTGAGACAAACCGATAATCTCTACGGCCGTCCTTGTCCCTCTACACTTGAACTCTGCCATAATGGCTTCTCTGGTTAGCCCTCCGTATTATGCCTCGATTTACCTTGCCCCCTCCCTACGAAAACTGAAATTGATGACGCCCAATGTCACGACCCTACGTTCCCTACATTCGTGACCTACGCACGTCGTCGACGATACTGGGAGTTGTATGTCGTCGGGTCGTATCGGATGTCGGAAAGGATCGGACAGCTTATTGGAGGAACCCCTGAACCCTCAGTTGGCTCTCCAACTGAGTTGTTCTATCGATTAGCGCCTTTAGTTCGTTCGAATACAACTACTGATTGGATGCCTTGACATATTTCATCATAAATATTTATACACGATGTTGCGTCGAAACGGCAGGCCCACATCCTGCGAACCGTGTAGGCTCTCTAAAGTTCGATGTGATCATGTTACACCAGTCTGCAGACGGTGTCGAGCACGTGGCATCGCCCAGAGGGTGAGCCATGCCGCATTTCTGACTTGGAGCTCGGCCTGACAGTTAAAGTGTTTTTATCATCCTGCTCCATTAACACGTTCGGCAGAAAATCGACGCCGGAGTAATTTATTAAATCCTCCTCGACAAACCAACAGGCCAATATACCACTGCCCATGTCCGAGCAAGAAGATGCCTCAAGGGATGACCAAGGCGATGATTGCCATAACAATCAATCGGGATATTTAGGCTCCTCCAGTTTGTGTCCGTCTTTCCTGAAACAATGCCGAGTCCTAGGACTGGTCCAGGTCCTTCCCTCCCAAAGGAGATCCGGTCATCAACAGCTGCCTATGTGAAATCCCAGTTCACGAAGCTGGTTGCCTCTTTTGCATTGCATGAAAATCTTATCACAGAGTACTATAACCGCAGCCCATTTGTGATAATTCCACGTCCATTGATCTTAGGTCCAATCTCAACAATTCACACACAACTCAAAGAGATCCCACAAGGCCATGCATCAGTCAAAAAAGGCTATTTGAACAGGCAATGCAAAATGTGGCCAAACCTCTTGGTCCATTATCCAAGTCTACAACAGCGGAGTATTTTACGGGATGGTTTACAGGCCCGAACCTGAGACTGGAATTCTTTGGTGTTCTTTTTGCACTTGCTGGACTGGCCGCGTTTAACTATGGAATTGATAAGCAGTTCAAGAACAAAGACTTTATAGCAGAGATGTACACTAGCAGCAAAGCCTGCATTGATATCTGTGAAGAGCACAGCCAGACAAATGATCTTACCATCTGGCTTCATTATACAAGCCTAGCATTAACATCTGACTTCTTTGGAGATTCATGTATGTACCGCAATGTTTACCTGGACTAGGCTTATTCAAACAGGAAACATTGTCTACAACTGCTTCAGCAAGTTTGTCTCAGAATTATATGTGATGGGTTTCCATCGGCAGAACTCTCTACAATCCAACATACCCTTTTTCCTCTCTGAAACTCGCAGACGATTGTTTGTCGCGGCATTCAATCGCGACAAGAGCCTGGCTACCTTTTTTGGGCGACCTCCACGGATTGACCTCCATTTCTGTGACCTAAAACTCCCGTTAGATTTGGAAGATAACGACATGGTCCTTACTGGAGATGAACTCCACACCGTCCTACAGGCTCAAGACGATTATGGGTGGAATATTGCCTCTACCGAGAATAATTCCCTCCATTCAGCAACTGTTATCCGGCTGCGATGTCAAATGTCCATTCTCCGAGAGAAAGTCCTCTGGATGTCACTTGGCAGCAGAACTGACCGTTCACTGGAGGCGCTGTCGTAAGCGTCACTCTCCCCAATCACCCTGTGGTTCTTTTCTTACCTGACTAGTGATATACACCGAGCTTTCCAACAAAGCTGGGACACGATTCCACCACGCTACCGCTACGAAAACGAGCTTTGGAAGAACTTAGACTCGGAGTCTTATGTAGTAGTCCTGAGTATATACCTGGACTACCTCTATAGTGGGTTTCAGATCCAGCGAACGCTCCGCTCCGAAGGACAGGCGAGGACGGGTGCGCTCTTGGACATATCAATGAAACTTCTCTCAGCTATTATTGAGCTTACGCGACAACAACAACGACAGGTCTATCAGCAGGAAAATCTTACGTGGATCGTACGTTTCATTCCATCATACAAAAGGGATATCAAATCTAATCAAAGTAGTTCTTATTCTACGGCATTCCGGCCACGGGCGCACTTGTCTCAGAGCTTCACCAGTGCACAATGATCGGCATACTTTTACCCTCGCCGATCCCAAGATCAGAAATAATTCGAAACCTCAGCATACTAATATCTTGGTTTGAGCATGCGCAATTCCTGGATCGCGGAGATTACAATATCTGTCGTGAGGTTAACAAGGTGATTGGTAACAGTGCTATCAATGATCAAAACTAGAATACAGGGGTGGACCCCTAGTTTTCGCTTGACAGTACATGTCTGATGTACTACCAGTTGTCAAGAACCCTGCGTATGGAGGCGCCAACCCTCTCCCTTGCCTTGTGTCTAACACACCTGGTGGCTGCACCACCGGCATTATGGTGGTCACCTTCACCAATCACACTCCCTATCCAGTACCCAAGTACAATATGGGTCCTGAAATCATCTCGTGAGCGGTCCCTTATACCCCGGGTATGACTATACCAGCACGCACCGTCGACATGTCTGGCAATTTCACATACAACAGCAAATATTGCAGCACGGCAGACATCGCCATTTTCTCCGACGCTGATTCCAACGCCCAAAACCGGGTGAGGGTTGAATACCGCGACCTGTCTGATGAAGGGGACTCCATTCTGAATGGATACAAGGACATCACCATGTCTTCGGTGGACACATGGACGGTCCTCAATGACTGGTACTTGGACATTATGTAGATGGGGAGGGTCAATGGCACGAAGAAGACTAGGCCTGATGGCTTCCATATCCTAATGGGCGCCACAAAAAGAACTATTCCACCGCTCCCGGCACGCTGACGACTAAATTGAACGGGGAAGAATTTATTCAGCCCCTCAACTTGACCTAGGTGCATTCGAGCCAACGCTCAACTAGCAGGCACCGGACAACTTCGAGCCTTGGCACTCGGAGCTTTTCTTCATTGGTGTTGGGGAAGGGGGTCTACAACGCAGCACGACAAATCCAGAATTGAGAGTGGAGGTCACTTTCTTTGAGTTAGCCAAGTTGGAATGGATGGCTCAGTCTCTTAGAATAGCCACACCTTACACGGAGTAGTAGGGAGAGACGGGTTAGGGGAGTATGGGGAATACCGCTTGGCGCAGCAGGCATAGGACGCTCATATAAAGCAAGCATCCACACAGATTCTGCGGAGTATATCCATCTACCTTGACCATTTCGACACAACGGAATCTCCCTTGTTATTGTTCCTTGCCGCTTCTTCTCTTCCTCTCCATATCAGACGCGATGAAGTACGATTCCGACCATATTGAACGGCAACATACAGGAGGTGATAGCTCCGCCAGTAGCCTGTGACTTGCTTGGTGACCTGTCCAACTCGCTGGTACAGTATTGTGGTTTCTCCAAATAATTTGTTGGCATTGCAGTGCTATGATCATTTTCAACATACATTTTCAAACCAATCAATGCTCCTTGCCCACAATGTTGAGCATATCCCAGTCGATGTCTGGGCCGCTGAACTTATTGCGGCGTTCACGCCAGAGGAGGCAGATGAGGCAAAAAGGACCCACCACAACAGGGGCGTTACTATGAGAATAATTAGTGAGCAGACAAATTCATGAGTACCGAAAGCATGTTGAACACCTACTAATTCATTGAGTCCACCATAGTCGGGTTAGTCTGCGGCATGCAGAAAATGACACCGACGAGGATCAAAAGTAAAACCGAACAAAGGTTTATGGGATAACCCCAGCTACCCAGGTCAAAGTCACGTCTTGGTAGCTTGCCTCGTCCCTCCATGAGCAAGATTGCCTGTGATACAACATAGGCGATGTTCAGCACTAGGGCGGATGCGTTAATAATAGAGTTGTAAGCTGCTGAGCTTGCAACATATAAAAGACCATATATGGCGCAGAAGCCGGCAGACAGGAGGGTTGACCTCCAGGGAATGCCGCGCTTGGGGTCGATGTGCTGCCAGTAGCTGGAAAACGGAAGACCATTCTGTAACCTCGTCAGATAATTATGCTCAAGGGCGTATGAGTACCTTTTAACTCACATCACGCGCAAAAGCCCAGATGAGACGACTGCAGGTGATCCATTGGCCGGGAATGCATGCTGGTAAATATTGTTAGTCATTAATCCTTCCAAGTAATGATTTGGAATGTACTTACTGCAACGAAAGGTTTAGACTAGATCATGAATTATATAAGAGTGGGCTAAGTGAGTATTATAGGTATTATAGTACCGGAGGTAGATGGACAGAAAATTCCAAGCGTCGCAAAATAGCTCTACCACTGATGTTGAATATTCCCCAGTGGAGACGATCTGAGGCGTGAAGCAGTGGAGCCGTAAGAACCCTGTGCTGTAGGGTAATGGATACTTATCCACTGTATCGATCAAGGCATCTAGCATGTTTAAGTAACCGATGTCAAACAGAGCCTGCGGAGATTTTTTCCAGGACGGCGCAGGACAATTTTTAGATAAGGAAAGCCCAAGATTTCTATCACGAATAGGGCTAAAAGACAGCCTCCAAGTAAACCTCAGCCTTAATCTAACGGTCAAACTGCAGGGGCGCTGTCGTACTCTGGTATCAGATAGTATAGCTAACTTAACTGGGATCCATCTACTCGTCCTGATTAATAGTCAGATTTCTGGACCGCATATTAAGCAACTGAAAACGGAGCATTAGTGTAGAGTCAAGGTGATTTCACAGGGCGATCATCGTTTCAAAATTCCCAAGTAGCCGAGCAAGTAGACGTCTTGCTTATGCGCGCTTTCGCCATCATGCAGAGTAGAGGTGGGAAACTCGACAGTAGGATTACACATGAGACCCCTTTTTACTTGAATTATCGTTCCTCTGGAAGCTCTAAGAAACCATGTGGTATTGCGTGGTCTTCAAGAAAAATAGAAAGGACGCCTAGAGTCCCTATGGGCATTCCCCCCTTTCTTCACCAAGGCTTTAATATGAAAAGAAGGCTGGTCTCAGTTTCATTACTCATGTCCAGATGTTCACTGATACTTTCTCACAACTGTAATCCACCGCAATCAGTGCTCCCATCGCGGCAGTCCTACATTGTAAGAATGATCGGGCAATTGTGCGGTCTCTTTTGCGGACAGGAGTTTGCTCGGGTGGCAAATATTGAAGAGCACCATCTGCACGAACATCAAGGCGCCGTCAAATACATAGAGAAAAACCTCGTGGCGGAGTAGATAACCATCATTTCCCTGAATATACTCGACAACTCGGAAAATTGACCGAGCCAAGATGAGGATGCAGGTGGTGTATAGCATAACGAGATGTTTCTGCCATGCAAGCCGAGGCATAGGGAGGCGAGCAGTGTCCATTTTCCGCATGCGCCCATTAAAAATGAGTGCTGTGACAATGAATAGACCGAAGAAGGCAATTTGAACAAACAGGCCAGCTATCACAACATTTTCACCCAGAGTCATACCATTTACTCCAGTGACCATCAGGCCAGCACCTGATTGGTATGTCAACTTGGCGTGGACAGCAATGGAAGAAATTCCGAGGGAAATAACTTACCGGCAGCTTGCACAAGGAAAGATATGACATCTCCGGACACAAAGAATTTTGTGAGCCAAGATTGTCTCACAATGGAAAATTCAGGATGGTTCGTTATTACAATCAGTCGTCCAAGGACCATGTAGATAGAAGCAGCGAATAGGGCAGGAGCGACGAGGAGGAGGAGGCTCTGGATCACATAAGGCCCCAAGGTCCAGTTTGGTGTCTCATAATGTCCAAGCGCACGGCCAATGTAGCCAATGCATTCAACTATCCGCAGATCATTAGTACGTGTCTGTTGATTCATTTTCTTCATCTCAATGCTCTCAAGATGCTGACGCGAGTTATGGATCACTCACAGAAACCGCCTATCACAAAGGGAATGAAACACCAGGTCCGTGTACGCAGCATTTGATATGTGTGGAGAAAGGAGCTTATGCCAAAAAGAATGACAATCAGAATGGCTGCAGGTAGAGAGGGATTATAGTGGTAGTATGTCCAAGTAGAGTCCTTGGTCGACATGATGGTAGTCTCTGGAAAGCCGATTCTGAGAAGTTTGTCGCTGGCAGAAAGATATCCTGCGAGCTTTATAACTACGCACAAATCAGAGCAATGAAGAATAGGCCAAGGTAGTGGCGCAGCCAAACAGCAGTTCTCGTACTCGTATCCACCTCAGGACCAATTGTACAAAGTATCAAGGATTGTATGCCTGGCGTTGGTCTGGCCAATACCTCTGCCAGAAACAGTTCCAGATTTTGCTTCAAAATCGGGGCCAAGTGTCCACATCATTGCATATGATTCTCTTTCCTTTGGTACCAGCCGTCGGCTTTCGAAGAACGGACCCTGGCCTTGGCTGACTGGATCTTGCCTCGCATCGAAAAGCTTTGCCACGCTCATGGTCCTTTGCTCAGGTTGGAGCGCGCCTTTAATTGCTGGTAGTATGCCGGTATTGAAATGACTGCGTTGTTGTATGCTCTCCAACAAAATTCCTGACAAATCACTCAATTTAGTTTTAACACAATCGCAAGTGTCTCACGTCCCAGTTCGTTAAGTGGGCCATCGTCGATTCCCGTCTTCGGCATTCGGAGATATATTGCGGCTTGTACTCGTACTCGTACACTACTAACGCTCCACTCCACAGCCCTATTCCTGATCTGCCATTAGACTCGGCTTAATTCGTATGCATGTAGATCTTTTTCTCCTTAAAAGGATACTATTCAGCGGCTTTACGATGTTGATTCATTTTAAGAGGGTCATTTCTTGGCAGCAGACACTGTGGCTTGGAGCATAAGTCTCCCTTTATAACTATCGCAAGCTGTGTCCTTCTGCAGCAGTGGCACTCGCTCTTTTAGTATTCGATCTCTTTTTGTTTTTGTTTCTCTCTTTCATTTCCTCACCAGCTGGGACAGTGTTTCTGATTCAATTCCACCAAGTTACAACAATGGCCGAGAGTGAGCAGGTTTCTCTCTATAATTACGACCCAAGCATAGCTGCCAGTATTATCTTTGCGATTATCTTTGGCACCAGCGCAGCTCTCCATATATGGCAAGCATTCATCAAGGCCAAGGCCTGGTTCTTCACTGCCTTCATCATCGGTTCCGTCAGTATGTGAGATTCGGGTCTCTAGGATATCTGAATGAATGACATTGTGCTAACGCCTAGAGTAGTGATGGTGTTAGGATACTTGTGCCGCACTATCTCTGCCAAAAGTCCAAAAAGCCTCGGCGCATACATCGGCCAATCCCTTTTGATCCTCCTCCCTCCTTCGCTATATGCAGCAACGATATACATGCTATACGGGCGTATCGTCCGATGCACACGCCGACCAGAGTTATCCATCATCTCCCCGACAAAGGTGACCAAAATCTTCGTCATTGGTGATGTAATAGCATTCATCTTACAATGTAGCGGCGGAGGCATGATGGCGATATCCGGTCTGGGCAGCATTGGAGAGAAGCTCCTGGTCTTCGGTCTTTTTGTCCAGCTGCTCTTTTTCGGATTCTTCCTTTATGTGTCGGTCAAGTTCGCGCTGCGAATTCGCAGGAACCCAGCAAAAGTGCCCACCGGCCCCTGGAAAACTCTACTTCTCATCCTTTACGCTATGGCCGTCCTTATCATTTTCCGATGTGTGTATCGGATAATTGAGTTTGTGCAGGGACATGACGGGTATCTGATTTCGCATGAGCTGTATATGTATCTGTTTGATACACTTCCAATGCTTCTTGTGCAACTCCTTTTTCATCCTTGGCCGCCATACAAAATGCTCTACACCAGTGAAACTGATATGGGAAGGAGTGAGAGCCATGTTAACCTTCATGAGATGCATTAAGCCAGGAACTGCCCCCCGCAACATTGGGAAGTACCGAGGTGCTTATGAAGAAGAATTTTGTTTAGATTCTGTTTGCCATATTTGGTTTCTAATCCTTTTAGAAAGGGTGCGGTCGTGGCAGTGTTTGAGAAACAATCACTGCAAAGCAACTGAAGGCTAATAGCCTCGTCAATGCTATATTATAATACATTCGGGACGCTACAATACTATTTCAACATCGTTTACTTTTTTTTTAGTTTACACATCAAATTCCATATTACAGTAGATCGGTACTCTCCCATTCTTTGGATGAGAAAGCAATCCTACCTACGAAGAATCAAGTCCATACTACGTACCAGCTTAACCTTAGGCGTCGAGCAAACCCACTCTTTGAATCCGATATGCAGTGCAAAATGTCATAGCGATAGTGGGTGACACGGTAATTCTAAACGTACACTACGGGGTTTATAAAGTAATGACCTCATCTCCTTTGACCAAAGCAAGTTCACCAATATATTACTATTCCACGAAGTACAGTTTCCTTCTCAAGCGACATATCTGGAGCCCGCTTGGGCGAAGTATTTACGCGGCGTATGTATCTATGTTCGAGCCTAGGTACGCGATCACCACATATTAATAGCGACTTAGGTGGATGTAGAAAGGTAGGCTCTCTTTGCGAAACCACGTCAAGAAAAGGAAACCTCATTTAGGATACATTTATTCTCTTGCATCTACCAGAACTTTGTGCGCTAGAAATACTATGTCAACAAGTGCTTCGCGCCATGCTTTCCGAATATAGATAGTCTAATCTTCTTCTCTCGGGTACTCCTCTTTATCCCTTCTGTCTTTGCGATCCTCTTCGTCTCAAGGAATATCATGATGCCACTGGCCGCCGAGACGGCACATGCGAGAGCGACAAATGACCCAGTCGTCCAACTAGGTCTAGTATACCGATTAAGTCCCCACATGCATCCAGCTAGGCATCCCTGGAAGATGGTATTCCATAAGTTAGTCCAGATCACAAAGTCAAGCTTCCACAGGGCGGAGGGCGGGGCGCGCGCTGCCCACGACGTGGAGTTTCGAGAAGTGAAAGAGGATGAGCTTCTCGGCGAAGAGTCCGGCGCTGCCTCCCCGCCAGGCCAAGCTCTAGCTGCAGTAATAGGCAGAGTCTCAGGTAATCGAACCCATTTCTCGTGTATCTCCGCCAGTCTTTGCAATGCCTGGAATGACCTTGTCTATACACCCCCTCCAACATGCCATCTAACCCACCAATACAAATCTCGGAAGCGTCAGGGCGCAAGTCCAAAACCAGGGATACAGAACAGAGCGTTTCGGACTTGAGAGTCAATCTCGATCCATTTCTTGTTTGGTGAATTGATATCGCCGCAGCTTGGATGGCACATTGCTGGCGATGCGTTGCAAATGAGCAAGAAGAGCATACCGCCCCAGGCAACAATGTTTAAACCGTAGAGGGTGACGAGGAAGCCGGTGGGCGTTCGGACCCAGTAGAGGAAGCGGAGAATATTTATCGCGGTAGATAGTCGCCAGGGGAGATTTTCTTGCTCTTGTTTTTCCCTCTTGGTCTTGCATCGTTTGGGTCGAATCCTTTTCCCTTGCTGCCGGTATCTGCAGCCAGTTCGTTAGCATGGGACCCGTACAAATTTGAATAAATCGGCTTTGGGAGCTCAGCGGACCTTCATTCCCACCTCCAACTTGTCCGACGATGACAACGGTTCTGTTGCCATGATTATATTATGCCTTCCGTTGATCTATGCTAGCCAGCACCCATAGGATTTCCTAAACCTGCACAACTAGGCGTATATAATGAGGTGCTCGGTATAGCTCGCCGGTAGGACTCTGTAAAGTAATCAGTGTGAAGACTATAGTGATCTCTGGTGTTCTTCGACTCGGTATCCTGGTTTGAAACTTCGTAAGGAAAGCCGAGGCGCGAAATAAATGATCGGGATACAAGAAACAGTGTGACCAAGAGATAAAAACTGTTAAAGAGTAAAGTATTATAGTTTTTAAATTGATACGAGTTGTGAGTCCTGGTTTGTTGCACTCTCTGTTTTAATCGTCTGGATTTTCCCTTCGCCCAGAGATGGAGAAAGACTGGTAACCAATATTCCAACAAGCAAGCGTACTCATCCTACCAGAGAAGGAAATGAAAAAGAAAAAAGAAAAAAAAGAGATCTAAACTCAGACCTATCTTTTGTGTCCTCTAACCAAAGCTTTGGTCAATACTCTAGCATACAGGTGGACTTCCTAAGCTGAAAAAGCTGGAGGGCATTTTGGGTACGTCACGTAACCGAAGGCTAAATACCAGTCGTTAGAGTCAAGGCAAGGTAATTTATAACTCTCCCAGTTATCTTGAGATTTTCAGTTATTCCTCGCGCTTCTACTCGAGTTGAGACCGACAGTTAGGGCAGCGGTTCGAAGCAAGTATTAGCTTGTATATCCCAAATTCATAGATATGTCTCCTGTGGCACGTATCCATAAGATAATCATCGGCAACAAAAGCTTATTTGGGCGTATTCGTACACTAGCAGAACCCCACCCCCACCACGTGCTTCCCTCGCCGTATTTTCGGGCTAATATTGAATGGAACCCTGTGGAACAAAGATATTTCTTCGTCTGGATCTCCCCATGCTGGTTCACTGGAAGCGGCAAAGGGGTGCGAAAAGCTGGTACGATACCCGAGATTTGGCGGGTCTGACCGATGAGAGTTGTAGCTTGGCTCTGGCAAAGTCGCGGGTAAATCTCGGGAAGGTTCGTATTTCATAACAAAGCTTAAATTAGCGCTGTGCGCTAGATCTGGGTCTCAGCGGCAGTCTTGGCACTGGGCTCCCCTCCTTCCACCTTCCCCGAATTAAAAAAAAAAAAGAAAATAGGGGCTCAGACTTATGCAACAGGGAGAGGAGGGAGTATCTATTCAATGTGTGTGTCAATGAATTACTGCGTAGTAAATACAAACAAATTATAGAAATATATTTTGTTGTGAGGATCTGATTGCTATTTAAGGCTCCCCTCTGCTGAGAGAAGCTACTTTCAATAGACGATGAAATATCCCAATTTGCGCCAAAAATAATGATTGATGAAATGAACTTCTATAAAATTGAGGTCACTCGGTCACTCGACACTCTGATGAACTCCCAATATATCTCGGTGCGCCTCGAAGGTCTTGCATCAGTGGTTGCCCTTCCCACGTCTGACCGTGTCGAACCTCCGAACGATGGCCTTCTGGTCTATGCCTGCATCCATCGCTCTCTGAGCCATGAACAACTGCTCTCTTTCTCGCGCTTTGATAATTTGTTTTCTAGTCCTTGATCGTCCCGTGGCTTGAATGCTCTTGCAGATGCCTTGCCCGGGGTACGCTACCAAGCCCAACATACCTGCAGGTACAGTCAGTATCGTGCGAAGAAGAAAAAGCAGAAGCTACCGGAAAAGCGTACCAGACCCAAGTTTCGTCATAGTCCCGATCGTCCCCTTGGCAACACCCTTCGCCCGGCACCTCCATCCTTGGCTCCCTTATACGGCTGAACGAAGATATCCGTAATAATACCAGCGACTCCATATGCAAAGTTCTTGCCACCAACAACAAGGCCGGACTTTCAGTCCTGCACGGGCCCAAGATCTTTCACGTCCTCGCCATACAACTGCGGCACTACTCGTAATCCCTGAGTTGTCGCGAGTGGGATATCAACGATCATACCCTTGTACGCATAGCCCACAAACTTGCTAAGGCTTTTCCCACTGGCTGCAAAAGCGGCCCCCATCGTCTGGGTACCTGTTCTTGGGAGCTCGGGGTGAGAAGGAGGAGCCTGCAGGCCTCTTACTGATCGCTCACCAGGCGAGGAACCTGTCTCTGTCGCCAGCGAACGCTCGGACCGAGACGAACTAGGCCGGCATGTGTCCGAACAGCCGCTGTGGATCACTTTGACGGGTTTATAGAAGATATTCGTCCCGTGTGTGAGCATGTTGGCGCCCGTTGCAATAGTGGCGGACGCGGTGCCAGTTAGCGGATCCCATCGTCGAATGTCGATGATTATCGGGTTGATGTTGTGGCTTGCCCGTGGTTCTGTGACAGCCTCACGCAAAAGAATTTTAAATCGTTCCTTCCGGAGCGGGGGGAAATAAAAGGACTAACAGATGTTGATGCTTCGGATCCAGCCTTCTGCGATCAAGCAAGATTTGTGCAGCAACATTTGACATATAGACTGAGTCTGAGAAGGACTTTTTAAATTCCCAAACGGCAGTTTGATCGGGTAAGATTCGACACTTCATTTTCCTGAGAGGCAGATTGCGGTGAAATGAAGACACGGCCGCCTGAACACCTGATTCCGCCCGCATCTTAGAAGCCATATCCTGCCCAGCGGCTAATACAGAGGGCTGCAGACAAAATCCGATGGCTTCTGCAAAGCTCCGAGCATTGATCTCACGGTAAGGGATTGGTCTGGGGCCGGCTCCAGACGCAGCCACCATATTTCCCCAGAAAGGCTGACTGGAGTTCGAACCTCAGTCAGTATGTTTGGTATGGCACTACATCGGTGAGAACTTACTCTCCGAAGAAAGGCACGATGGCTGTTGGACAACCATTCCGCAGACCACAGGCGGTTGTGCCGGCACCGCCATGGTGGACAACAGCAGCAACATGCTGGAACAGCCACTCATGAGGGCAGTCGTCGATGTAGAAGATACTGCGTGAAGGTGCTCCACCTAACTTACTCCAACCACGGGAAATAATGGCGCGAATTCCAATAATGCGAACCGCTTCGAGAATCGTCGCTGTGAACCTCTCAGGATCATCGATGACAACGCTACCGAAGCCGATGTACACCGGTGGTGGTCCATTCCGTAGGAAGGCAGCTAACTCCGGTGAAGGGGTATAGTTGGGGGTCTCCCTAAAGAAAAAACCGCAGAGGTCTGACATGGATCGTCAACAGTTGCCTCCCGAGCAATCCTGGAGATAAGGGTTACCGATATGCGACGGCCAGTCGCTGGGCTTTGGCATCAAAGCCGGTGACCAGAAGTAAGTGAAGGGAACTTTGAGAGTTTCTGCTAAACTGGGTCCTTCAGTGGCAGGCGCCGGCTCCAAATCTATGTCCGACCGCCACTTGTTGATCACATCTCCTAATCTGTGCTCCGATGTCAGTGAGACCAGCCATGGGGAATTCAATGCATAGGATTCTTACCCCTGCCAAGTCATCCACTCCACAACACCATACGATAGATAGTAGGCGATCGGCTAACTGGTCCCTGAATACTTCAGGTTTGCCAACGGATGGGGAAATGCTTTGGTGTTGCTCCATGGCATAGTGAACATTAAGTGAACTGGTACCCCTAGAGCCTGTACTGATTGAATCTAGCCCAGTCTATCCGGCCATTCTGCTGCTCAAAGTGGATCAGAAGGCAGCTGCTTGCCATGTATTGACGACCGCATGGGAAAGCCCATTGGACCCTACAACCAAAGCCTGCGCCATTTGTAAGAGGCGATGCAGCGATGAACATATAGATTTGCTTTAAATCGGGACCCTATCAGAATCCCAGGCCTGGTTGGTCGAGTTACTCCCGAATGACTGTATGTGCACCAGCACTGTGATATCCCGAATACACGAGGTGGCAGATGGGGAACAACAGGCCCCATCACAGCGAGAATGAGTTGTGACTCAACTGTAGGAGTAACCGCTAACGGCGGGAAACAAGAGCTGGGCCGTCAACCACATTCAAACCTTTAATCCTATCTCCGTTATAACCCAAGACACGGATGGTCTCCAATACTCATCCAGAAGGTCCCAGATAGCACGGGCGACATGGGTGCTCCACCCTTCCATCCACCAATAGTGTCTGAAATGATGTAGTACGAGGCAATAATGAGCTAGTATAACGAGTGCCATTGAGTCATGATTCCTCAGCAAATCCACATACTTTGGTTCAAGTCCAAAAGGCCATCGCAAGGCGAGTTCAATCCGACGCGGCTTGTCCTGATAGATTTCCATCATATCTTTCAGATGGCTAATAGCAGAACTGTAGCAATCAGTGTCATGGTCGCCCATTTCCCTCCCTCGACACTGATTGAGGCTCTCGAGATATGAGAAAGCGGCCTGAGCACTTTCAGGGAGGGGCCAATGTTTGGAGTCATCCACATTTATTAACACGTCTGCTAGCTTCCCTTCTTTAACCCACGACCACGATGCGCCGATAATCTCGCGAAGTCCTCTGCAGAGGGTGAATGCCTGGATAAGATCCCGGATGGGGTCATAGGGCTCTGCGAATGGAGAACATGGCGACGTGGCGAACGCTAGTTGAAAAAGAATAGCAGCAAAAGCAAACACAGAATGGCTGTTTTCGGGGTCGATGGCAAGAACGACAGGTTGAAATAAAGCAAGTGCACGGTTTTGATGCTCCAAAGCAATTGAGAAATATTGCGATCGAGGTGGTTGGTTCCCAGTTCTTGCAATATGAAGTGCGGACAATGCTAGCAAGCCATGCAGAAGAAATGGGAACGTCAGGCCTTCCTTGGGCAAGACATATTGATACATGTGCTCAGCCTGCTCAGTATGGGCCATCGTGGCGTATGTAGACGAACACCAGTGGAGAAGAAGCTCCATGTCGCGAAGGTTTAATTCTGATGCTTCCGGAAGGTGTTGCTTACCATCCATCCACCCTAGAGACGGGACGTATGAAGTGGACGGCGCCTCGGTCCCAGCCGGAACGTGGCTTGCGGGTGATCCAGGAGATGAGTCCTCTGTATTCGAGTGAGGCAACTGTTCTGGGTCTTTTGGGCCGTACAAGCAGGGGGTGTTTCGATTCTCGCAATTCGTGCATTTGGGTTGACGTTCATCGCACTGTAAGCGCGTGTGAGTAACCGACTAGTGTGTCTTTGACACTCCATGCAGTAAGTGAGAACTAGGAGTACCTTAACCCGTCGCCGCTTACAAGCAAAACATCCGTGGCGAGATTTGCGATGAGACCGACGCGACGGCATTGCAAAATCTCAGGTCAATTCCTGGCAAAACCAGGTAAATGGACTTGTTATAAAGTGAGATCCACAAATTGCTTTATGAACATAAGCCTCTCTTTCTCTATTGGTTATGAGAGAGACAGGGAGAAGGAGATATAAAATTAGTGCCGGACCAAAATTCCCCTGCCGTGATGTGATCTCATGGATTTTCGTGGTTGTAGAGGTGCTTATCTAATGGCCTTGGCGGCCATGTGACTGGCCTCACCTCGTCATGTTGATAGCAGTCAGGAGGATCTCAATCCAACAGGAGGCTCACGGCATAAGAACCAAGTGCACGTACACCAAACATTTATGCTGTCTGTCGAGGGGTTTGGTTGATAGAGTATATAATTGTATCCGATTTATCTGATCTATTGCTAGAATAATTGTGGAGATGACATCATGATGATGTTAGGCGTTGTATATAAACATTGTTGATCCTGTCTCACATCACTAAATCACAGACAAAATGCCGAAACACGCCTCCCATACTCATCGCCAGCATCGGTATGTCGATATCTGCATTCTAAACCTCCACTAACATTACCAGAATCGGGCAATGGATGCCCCCCGACTACGACTCCCACCACAAATGGCTGGGAGGCGTTATCGCCCACGTCGACAGGAAAGAAGTCCACGACCTTCATCCGGTCCTGAAAGAGTTCCAGCATTTGATCGAAACAAACACCCGTGTGTACATGCTCATCTCTTCCATGTTCGCCGAGATCCCTCGCAACCGTCACTACTGCCAGGATCCAACCGGATGCTCCGAGATTCGCGACTATCACCACATGCTGCGTGTTTTGAATTTCCTTCTCACCACTGCCCCGTCGTGGAATGATTTTTCTCTCAAGGTTGGACTGGTTGGGTTGCCAATCAATGCCGTCTTTGACTGGTCCATGGGGACTCCGAGCGGGTATGCGGCGTATCTGGACCCGGATATCAATGCGATGTTGAAGAAGGTCCTGAACGCCTGGGGCGAGTATCTGATGTCGCCGGAGTCTGCCAAAGTGTTAGACGACTCGCAGTATGGATGGTTTGGCGAAACCGGGAAGAACAATCTGGTCCATGTGGCCAACGCACCGACAGAGTCCTCCACTCCCTTTGACGAGATGTTCGTCTGTGACCCCTCGGCCCAGTATCATGGGTATAAATCCTGGGATGACTTCTTCACCCGCCGATTTCGTCCCGATGTTCGCCCCATTGCCGCGCCAGAGGACGACGGGGTGATTGTCAACGCGTGCGAGTCGCAACCGTATAAGGTGGCGCGGCACGTCAAGGGAAAGGACACCTTTTGGATCAAGTCGCAGCCATATTCGGTGTTCGATATGCTCGCTCACGATTCGCTGGCTCCGCAGTTTGAAGAAGGGACTGTATACCAAGCTTTCCTGAGCGCATTGAGCTATCATCGTTGGCATGCGCCTGTCAGTGGAAGGATCGTCAAGGCGTATGTAGTAGATGGGACATATTACTCCGAGCCGTTGTTTGAAGGACTGTGGGATTCTCAGGAAGGAAAAGAGAGCCAGATAGACCCGTCGGGGGAGGTGGCCACTCAGGAGTATCTTAGTTGTGTTGCAACACGGGCGATCATTCTCATCGAGAGTGATAACCCCGATATCGGGCTAATGGCCTTCCTTGGAGTAGGAATGTGTGAAGTGTCAACATGCGATATCACCGTGTCCGAGGGCCAGCATGTAACCAAAGGCGAGCAGCTGGGGATGTTTCACTTTGGAGGATCAACACATTGCCTGCTATTCCGAAAGGGAGTCGAGGTGGACGGTTTTCCTTCACCGGATTTGCAGAGGAATGTCCCAGTGAATAGTCAGATTGCACTTGTGTTTCGCAAGTGAAGACATCTTCAGCCCAGCCAATAGCCGTCAAGTTCGTTCACTGTTACTTGTCAAGAGGCCTTCACTTGTAATTTTTTTTTTTCATTCACCGTCCTCTCGCTTAGATACTGTCTATGTGAATAGCCTGTCTAATGGAAGTCTATAAAGACCACCAGTTTCCCAGTCATTGTTGAGGGAAGCATCACCAAGCAGAACTTGACTTTGAACTCCGACCGCAAATCTCAAGCAGACCACCCAGTATATTCATCCTCCCACTTCTTTATCGTGCTTCAAAAGTCATTCCTGTTTTAACCCAACTGACTCTACAGCAATCATCCCCATATCCACTTCTTCCACTCAGCAGGTGTCGGGGGAAGACTGCAGTGGCGGCTGGTGTACCCTCCCCTTTTCCCACCGTGCCATTATCATCGTGTTCGCCCATATCGGCTTCATCCTAATCGTGGTCTTTATCCTCTTCTACCGACGTCGTCTTTTCCTTGGGTCTGGCCGCATTGTGCGCTTCAGCTTCAGACGCCCGAGAAACCGGACACCGTCGGCCGCCCCTCGAGAGTCGCCTCAGCACCTCGATATTGAAATCCCGGATTGGCTCATCGGAGACCATCCAACGCGACCCTCGAGCGCCAGAGTTCGCGCAGGAGACGTATACTGGCGTGTTACATTCCTCGCCAGTGACGATGAGTTCGACGAGCTCCCCCGTTATGAACACCCCCTGGTCTACGCGCAGCCTCCGATCACCAACCACCACAGACAGGAATAGTGAGATGGACTTGGGGACGTTCACCTGGTGTAACCGAAAATGTTGGAGGGATGATTATGGATATCTGACAGATGTGATGATACTCCTCGGCTCGCGGTATATCCTTTGTTACCTACTGATTTTTCCTATGTCATTACTCCGCGCAGCCTCGTTGGAAGACGTTGTTTCTACTGTATTAGAATGAGAATAGCGGCATTTCTAGCGCGACTATCACTGAGAGTCGCGATAGGAGATGAAGCAAGCGATGTTTTATTTTTGACGATCTGTGCGATTTACGTAGATTCACATACTAATAAAGTAGTAGGGGGCTTTCGGAGTGAGGTTTGAGGGCCCTTATTCCACGTAATCAGTGACGGAATATTGATGAGAGACTACGGAAGGCAGACCCTTGAAGCAAGAACAAAAAGCCTCAAGCAATCCTGCATGCAGTTGGGGGACAGTACCCATGATCGCACGCGAAACTGCAAAGACCAAGATAGGAGGGATCCCCATTCAGCGGGAGACCACGAACACCGGTACTGGGTGGCGTGGGGACCGGAGCTCCAGACTCGGTGCAGGTGCATGGGCCAGGAGGACAGTAGCCATAATTACAGCAGAAGTTGCAGAGGCCGACGTAGTTTCCGGAGCCAGTGCCAGCGACACAAACACCGGTGCCCCCGCCGGTGGTAGTAGGAGGGGGTCGTGTGGTAGTCGTCGTGGGTATGGTCGTCGTAGTGCTGGTGGTGGTTCTTGTACTGGATGTGCTTGTTGGACGTGTGGTCACCGGGGGGTTGCCCCATCCCGGGGGTGGCGTTGGCGTATTCTGGCCCAGCGAGGGAGAAGGCGAGCAGGTTGCGACATGGAGACCTTGTGTCAGACTGTAAAGACCGTCCCGCTGGAGGGCATCAATCGGAGCAGGAGGGAGAGATCCCACTGTAACCGTTAGCAATAGGTCATTTCAGTAGGGATACAACAGACTCACCATAGGGATTAAAATTGTACAGCCCGCAGACACAGCCATCAATGATAGGCAGCAAACTGATCCCCGACATAATGGTCTGTCCATTACGACTGACTGAGAAAGCCTGTGACCCCAAGCCCATCGGCACCTGGAACGCACTCGCTCCTGCTGGGGCATCGAACGTCTGGCTATTGCCTCCAGAATTGATTGTCACCGTGGCAGCCTCCGTCAGAGTTGTCACAACAAAAACCGCGTCCTCCATCGTTTCCCAGCCGTTGGGACGACCGTTGAAGTAATTTCCGCTCTCGTTGTGGGCGGGCACCATGCAGGTATCCGTCGAGTCACAGTTCACATCTCGTGGTGCTGGTCGATACCAGTACACCAGCAAGTCCTCGGTGATGTAGCTGTCGACAGAGATAGCACCATCCTTGTATGCAGCAATCCACGGCTTGGACATGTCCATCCAGCCACCATGCGGCCTACTCCGGTTAGTTTGATGCGGCCCAGAGGATCGGGGAGCTTACATGTCATTAACCCACTTGGAAGCCCCGTCATCGGTATGCGGCGAGCTGAGGGGACCAATGTAGTGGGACTCGCCATAGTCATTCCAGGTGACGACCTCAATGAAGCGTGGACCCAGAGTTAACATCTCTTGCCAGCGGTTGAACCAGAGCAAATCTCCGGGGAAGACCCAATTCTTGCTATACGGAACCTCGGGACCAAAGTGGGTGGAGAACCAGGGAGACACCGCTGGGATGGTCAGACATGCCTCATAGATTTGGTCCGGGGGGGGTCAAAGCTTACGAGCAATGTAGCCTTTGCCATTCAGAGCCCGGATGTACATCTCATCGCCGGCCTGCACAGTGACATGGCTTCCAGGTCTGGGGGCTTTGTTGTTCCCATCGTTATCCCAGGCCATCCAGTTGAGCAGTCCATCGACTTGGTCCATATTGGTACCCATCTCCGGATGGAAGTTTGGGGCGAAGTAGACTTCCTGTCCAGCAGCTTGACGCAGGGCAGCAACATCAAGTCCGTCACCCGCGAACGAGGAGACGAAGACTTTGCCATCGACCTTGAGCTGCGCGGGGAGACTGGCGTACTGAGCGATCTTCTGTCCAACTTGGTATCCTTGTCCAATGCCCCACCAGTTGAAGTCAAACGAGATGAACACTTTCATATCGTTATTAGCAGCAGATTGGTAGGCGAGGTTGAGCTGCTGGTCGGTGTAGGGGTCGACGCCAATGTTTAGGGCAAAGGCGTCGATCCCCAGAGATTTGGCCCGACGCATATCATCGTCATAGTCGGCAGCTGAGTGGCGATTGCTCGTTATTCCGATCTGCAGGGATAGTCAGTACTTTCCTGAGTGGTACGTTAGCAGCAGGGAAGTACCATGAAGTGCGCAAACACCAGTCGATCAGTGGATTCCCTGGCATGGTTCATGATTGCGTTGGGAGCCGCATGGACCAATTGCGCCAGAGCCCCTAGGACCGGGAGGATTGATGCGAGTCTCATCTTGACCAAATAGATGTTCTCTTGATGAGATTGGTCATGCTATCTCTCACCGTCAGCTCCAGCGGCCACTGACGGGATTATATAGCTTTCCGTATGTATACCGAGGTTCAAGAAGAAGCCTCATACAAGTAATGACCGCTCTATCAATGCGGCGACCACCGGAAAGTGGTTGGCTGCGAGTTCCATCCCTGGTAGGATTGTGACTTTTGGTCCGATGGACTATAGGTCGTTTTAACCCACACGGTTTCTGCGAGGATGAAGTATCTTGATGCAATCCCGTCTGAGAATGGTTAGAACTTTGGAAGGACCACCACATTCGTAGGACTCCGTGCGTGCGCTAACGTTTCCAAACCCTTGAACGTGATATCGCCAGGGATAAGAGATGTAACTCTATGCAAGGGCCACTGTCATGTGGTGCACCATCCAGATACTCCGCCACCGAAATATGTCCTTGCTCTGTGTAGTATTTCTAGCGAGAGTTCGGACGAAAATCTGGCGAGGCAAAGAGTAACCCCCGGAAACGTATCAAATGTCAGAGATGCAACCCTGCTGCTCATGCCTTCTGCATCTCATCTGTATGTCGGCTGATGAGCTGATGCGGGGCCCCGGTTCAGAAGTCCGGGGAATTAAATCTGCACATATCAGTGTCAATTCCACAGAGTCGAGGTGTGGGAGCGAATATCGTTGTCTCATATTCAGTCGGACGGGCCAATACCGGCTTCCATCGGCCAACTTCCATACGATGCTCAAAGAGGAGCACCGAATTCCAGCAGAGCCTGGTAGTATATTGCTACTCTTAACAACACCTGCTGATTATCATCTGCAAACCCTTTAAGCAGCAGAAGTGGCCGGTACTATCACTAACTAACAGCATCATGGAAGATCTATATCCGACCAATAAAACCCCTGTACATCATCCAGGTACATCGAGTCATCGATAAACTGAAGGTCCAGTGGAGGCTGGTCCAGAAGCTCTTGGAGAAAGGGTTCTGAGAGCGCGGTTTCAGCTGTGATGAGCTCATGGGCTGGAACCTCAGGTATCTCAACGCTGACCTTCTCGAAGCAAACCCCCAAACGCCCCCGTGTGGTTGGCATCATGTCAGTCATCGCTTGGATGTGTTTGCAGAATTCAGCAGCGGCGTAATTACCATTATCCCGGAGGGTCGAGAGAAAGTCGACTCCCAACTCGAACTGCTCTTCATCACTCTGCCGTCCATTCGGGTCCAGCAAGTGTGACATGGCCAGGATTATGGTGGCGGATATAAAGTTCGAAGAGCATGAAAGAACCATTAGCCCAGCTGTGTATCAGCAGACGGCATGAATGTCGGGCGCAGCGAATACAGATCTCTGATAATGCTGTTGCAGACGCTGGCACAGTGACCTCGACGCTGGGCTGTTTTTCCCGTCCTTCGAGGTGCGTGCGAAGGACGTGGAGCAGAATTGGGCGTGTGGCAAGGATCGCGAGCTGGTTGAATAAGATATGAAGGGACCTTGTCTTAGGATCCATCTCGCCCTCGTCTCTTGGGTTGAGCTGAAGAGAGGGCGGAAGTTTCTCCAGCCACTGCCATAAATCGCTAAAGCCCCCCTGTGCCCTATAAGAGAGGGGAGTCTGCTGGGCTTTCTTCCCATAGATTGCAGGGATAATCTGTCCGGATAGCCCTGCGAGCCCGATCCTTGCCAGAAAGTAGTCGCGGTCGGCGAAGTCCAATGCGTTGGACCTGTCCAGGCCTGCAGGGGCTGAAGCTAGATCAGCCTAGATCTCGTCATCGTGAATCGCCACGGGAAATCCGAGTTTGCAGCCCAACGTGTATGCAGTCCATCAGACACGGTTCCAGTGCTCACGCTCGCCGGCGTCGGTCAATTGGGTTTCAGGGACATTGAGGTGCAGACCCATGATGATGGCAGTTCGCTCGGCAGAGCCAGCAAGGTTGTATGCCGAGTGGCGTCGATTCAGGCAGAGGGAGTAGAACGACTAGAAAGATCATGTCAATTGAGCCGCGAAATGCCGTCGGAGGGAACCTACCAGGGGCAGCCAGATCTCCACCATGTCCAGCCCCGGTCTCTCACTCACGATTCGCAGTACAGTCGTTGCTTGTGCAAAGTATTCTATGCCAGGGAAACCTTGCTCCAATGCCGTTCTCCTCGTCGAGTACATCTCTCCAATAGCAGATAGCGCCCAGAGTTTGCTTTTGCTCAATCACCTCGGCGATGGCTGGCTCTGAATAGCGAATTCCAGATCACACAGTATGCAACTTCGCCGTACAATATGATAGCACCGACCAAGGCATTGCAGCGCAATCTTGACGAGAAGGCGTGCACGTGCGGGACTGGGCCAGGCGCAGTTGGTATCTGACAAGGCGAGCAGCTGTTCGTCGCTGGGAAAGTTGACTCGCGGAATATGGCCATGCTGAGCATTGGACATGGCCTGGCGAAGACGCGTTGCAAATGCCGAGTCCGATACCTCCGCCACCAGGATCGACGTGTGCAGGGCAGCTGTGTGGACAAACCAAGGGCTGTCGGCTAGCATAGGGGCTTTTGTCACGGTGGCTGGCTCATTCGGACCAGAATGGCCTGAGGGGCCGGATCTAAGCAGCCGTTGATTCTCCGATACTAGATTCTCGATATATCTGTCTCTCAGCGCTGTTGAATGGAAAGCTCGACTGCCACTCACTGTTCGTCAACTTTGACCAGCCAGCCGACTTTTCCGTGGATGGACACATTCATCTTCTTTATCTGCGTGGACACAGCCGATACATGGGGTTTCCCCTGAACATTTGACCTTTCTCGCATGGCATCTCCGACATCTAGATCTATTAAGGATGAAGGGGTGCTGAGGGAGGGCATGTCTTATGCAATCGCCTTTCTTCTAGGCCGTGTCCAAAGCTGCATTGGCTTGGCAATTGAGCACCTGTATGTAAATCTCTTGGAGGATGTATGGTCGTAAGAAATGTCCATCGGCAAGTGGCGGCTTTTCAACCGAATTTTGGATCGGCTCTTCCTCACCCCTCTATGTCAATGGTCGGGCACGAATGGATATACCACGGAGTGGCACCTCATACATCTGGACGGAATCATCCAGCGCCGGCCAGGCCTTGCTATCATGGAGTCTACGGCCGTGCAGAAGGAGGGTCAGATCACCCCTGAAGATATCGGAATCTGGGACTGAAGAGAATTACCGATTTTGCTCATAGTCAGAACCAACGGATTGGGATTCAGCTCAGCCATGCCGGTCGCAAGGCGAGCGCCATGTCCCCTTTTTCGAACAAGAGCAGCACGGCGATGGAGGAGGACGGAGGGTGGCCGGACGTGTACTCAGCCCTCCGGTTTAACAACGCGTATCCGCGACCGAAGGCAATGACGGTGGACCAGATTCACGCATTCGAGCGGGCTTTTGTCGACGCGGCGAAGTGATCTGTCAAGGCCGGCTTCGACATCGTCGAAATTCATGCGGCCCATGGTTACCTGATCCATCAATTCATGAGCCCGATTAGCAATAGGCGAACGGATGAGTACGGGGGCAGCTGGGCGAATAGAGTATGCTTGCTGCTGGAGATTACCGATCTCGTGCGGGCAGCTATTCCGGAGAGCATGCCACTATTTGTGCGAATTAGCGCAACAGATTGGTTTGATGACCTGACAGACGAGATTCCCGAAAGCTGGACGGTGAATGACTCTTGTAAGCTCGCTCCGATCCTTGTTGAACATGGTGTGGATTTGCTCGGCGTCAGCTCTGGGGGAATCCATCCCCGACAGTCGACTAGTATAAAGCAAGGAGATGGATATCAGGCCGCGTTCGCGATCAAAATCAAAAAGGCAGCTGGAGCCGCTATGGCAGTTTCTACTGTAGGGGGTATTCGCACCGGGAGTATGGCAGAGGAGCTCCTAGTCGAGGGGGGATTGGATGTCATTATGTGCGGCCGTTGGTTCCAGAAGAATCCAGGACTGGTTTATAGCTTCGCGGACGGAGTCAATGTAAAAATGTCTAGCCAATATGGATGGGTGTTTACAAGGGGTGGTCGAGCCAAGCAATAATCAGGTTCAATGGATGACTGCTATCCCTGTCTCACAGTAGGCAACCGAGTATTCTAGACAAAATATATCCTCATCTCTTCCACCACTCATGCAGGAATACATCCTACACCGTCCAAATCCAATATGTCCCCATCCATAAATCTGCACTCCCACTGGGGCGGTTCTCCACTAGGGTTGGTCAGGGTAACGTTTTCGGCGCGAATGTTATCGCAGGACTACGACTTCATCAGCGGTGGAATAGTGACAGTGACAGGGGAAATCACTTACATCCTCCGAGCCACAGATAAGCTGACCGGCAACCGGATCATCAGCGCCATTCGCAGTCCCCCAGATGTTCTTGAATAGAACGTCCGTGACGATGACGTTGGATGGGTGGTTCAAGCACTCGCTCGCATTGATTGCTCCATAGCATTGGTTGATCTGGATCGCCAGGTTGTTGTTGTCGTTGATCATCGTGTTGTCGTAGGTGACGTTGCGGACGTAGCCTGCACCCCCTCCACCCACCCATGGCGGGTTACCGGTCTTGATGGCCTCTGCGCCAGGCCATACCTTCAGACGGGCGGCCGTCGTTGTGTTGGCCATGGTGTTGTTGTAGATGTACAGGTCGGACACGATGTCGTACTCCTCTAGGTAGTTGCCAAGGGAGCCGACCGATATCCCGTGGGATCCGTTACAGTGTAAGCCCTGGACAATGATGTTGGTGCTGTTGGGTTTGAAGGAAACACAGTCGTCGTCATGATTGATGATCGAGTTCTGGATCACAACATTGTCTGAGCGGAATGTATCCCAGCCGTCGAGATTGGATGCCCAGGCCTCCGAGGACGAGCGGGAGAAGATGTCCATATCGGATATCAACAGGTCCGAGCTATTGGCGATGAAGTTGTGCCACTACGACCGTTGGCGACTGGCGTCTGAACAAGCAAGGTAACTCACGTTCGGAGACTGCCTGAGTTTGAGACCGGTGATTGACCCTCCATGCTACCCATCTGTGATGAACAAAAGCGGACGATGGATGCTTCCGTTGACAGCGTACGCGTCCCACCAAGCCTGTCCGTTCCCATGGATCTCTCCCGTGCCAGCGCCATAGAGATGGATGTTCTCTCCTCCCCAGACCCACCAAGAGGCAGTTTCCTGGAAATGGAATTGAAACAGGTTCTGTTGCCAGAATTCCAGTTCGGTGCAGAACTCCACCTTGCCGGTGAGGGCAATGTCGATGTGTTTCAGGAAGCGAAGGTCGAGGGGGGTGCAGATGGTGTACTGCTCGTCCAGAACGACGGTGCCGCCGTTGTTGCACTTGCGCAAAGCGTCACGGATTTTGGGCCCGTCATCGTGTCCTTTGCGGCCCGGCTTGACATGGCAAACCTTGTGGCGGTTACGCTGAGTATCGAGTGGAATTGCCTTGTACGGCTGGTAGGGAGCGGGCTGAAGGCGAGCAAGAAGCTGAGAGTAAGGGCAATAGCACTTTTAGCGATCGTGGTTGATAGTCTCCAGCCGGGTATCTTCAGAGAAGTTGAGCGTTGTTGAGCTTGTTTACCATAACTTCCCGGTGGCAGTGGTGTTGTTTATATATCTATATATACAATGGATCCAGGTTGATCAGACGCATGGACAGCCAGGATAATCAGGTTAAACGGGGTCTTCCGGAGTTCTTCCATCAATCACAGCTTGTTGTAGCAGGGACTTGGACCCTTGGAGATATGGGGTTCGCAGCTGCGACATGAGATGTTCAGGTTGGCGACGGCTAAAGAGACGAGATCCAGCCAGAGATCGGGCTGACGATGATTGTCGTAGGAATTTATCCATCAATCAATCCCATATCCAGGGCTACAGGACCTACAGGACCTGCAGGACCTGCAAAACCTGGGGTAACCCGATTTCCAGACTCCTGGAGCCTCGGCACCAGCTTAGGCTGATTACGAAACCCCCAAAAGAGATGATTCCCACCGGATTTCCACCAGATTTCCACCGGAGTCTCCCACCAACATAACCTCCGACTTTCTCATTCTCAACCCTCAACCAACCACGTTATGGATAAGACAGCGACAGCCCAATTTGTCTGTCTACATCCAGGCTGCAACGCTGTCTACCGGCGGAAGGAACACCTCAGTCGCCACGCAGCGCAGCATGTGCGGACCCGACCGATCAAATGTTTAATATGTGGCAAGGAGTTCGGTAGAAGGTAACGAGCACACTAACTGTGATTACAGAATCATATACTTGTACTAAGTGCTCTGTGATAGTGATACGCTACGCCGCCATGTCCGACAGAGCCACCAAATTAGCGATCCCGTCGGCCGTGGACGAGCCTGTACCAGCTGTCGGGAATTGAAAACTCGCTGTGATCGGGAACTTCCCTGTACCGAATGCTCGCGTCGTCACATCCATTGCTCGCTTGTCGGGGATGATGTCCACAGACCGGATGTAGAGCCTACGCTCTCCCCCAACTCAAGTCGCAAAGGAAAGGAGCAGCGGTCCATCGCCATGTATTTCGAGCGTTTCCACCCACATTGGCCTTTTATACATCAGGGGTCATTCAAGCCACATCGCGAGACCTCATTACTGTTACAGTCCATGATTGCTATCGGCCTGTGGACCAGTGGGAAACAGGCCGCGCGATCTGCTGCAGTTGAACTCCACCAAGTGCTGGACGGAGCTATCCGCGAACAAAGGGTATGTAGAACCCGGTTGGGAACATGGTGACCTCGTTAACCGCGGTGTAAGGACAAATGGGAGTGTGTGCAGCCTGGCAGTAGCTCCTGTAAGTGGCCGATACCCTTGTACCAGGCAATCTTGCTGCATGTTATATTTTCATGCATTTCTTGCGAGAAGGTCCCTCTCAGCTTGGGTTTGAAGCCAGTAGTTCACTGCCCTGAAATGGAACTCCTCGCCTCACTGGTGACCAGTTGCCGAAACCTGGGCATGTTCTACTATCCCAATATTCTGGCAAAGTTCCGTGACGATCGGCTGGCGTCATTCATCTGGGTCGGAATTGAGGAGGTCAAGCGGTTCAACATGGCTCTGTTCCGCGTTTGCAGGGCGGTAGACCCGTCGAGCAATTCCTCTTGGATGACAGCTAGGGACTTACAATTCCCATTGCCAACCAATCATCCCCTGTGGATGGCTATCGTCAGGGAAGATTGGGACGCGGGAGTGTCCCGGGTGTGTGAGAACAGGCTGGATTTGGATAGCCCGATGGAGGCCACCTGGATATCCAAGTCTGCAGATCTTTTGACCTTTCTTGAGACCGAATGTGTCTGAATGTATGATAATCTCCCGCACACTAGTTTGCAGAGTGTCTCGAGAACGAAGGATCATCGGCCGCCACTATTCTACACTATTCTGCTATAGGCTTAGCACATAACAAGAGAAGCAACAGACCCGACAGATCCGACAGCTTCCGACTCTCTCTCGACTTCCATCAATCCACCATGTCCACTGCGGTCGGCTCTGAACGAAGTCTCCGTGCCACCAAGGTCTGTGTAAACTGCAAGGCGAGAAAGAAAAAGTGTGATAAAACCTTACCCGGTTGTGGCTACTGCATCGCGTATGTCCATGCACATCTCCTCTCCAGTTTGATGCTTGTCCAGCTTCTGATTCCACTGGTAGAAAGGGCCTACAGTGCCGGTATCAGCAATCCAGCTCCGACTATCAAGGTGCGATACGGGATGACAGCCTTCAACGGGCGGATGACCCTGGGGGCAACCCGCTCGTGAGCCTGTCACTGCTGCTTCGAGACACTGTCGACCTTCCCCAGCTTTCTTCGGTCGGACGGGCCTCGATCGCGGAGACCACCCTGTGTCTTCAAGCCCGTCACATCATTAGCGCGACTGGTCAGTACCTGGACGAAGTGAGCGTGCGGTATTTCCAGGGCCTCCATCATTTTCTCCCGATCATCTCTCGGAGAGGCTTCCACAGTCATCTCCTTTCGTTTGGCACCAACCCACAGACGGACTTTGCGATCCTGTTGCTCAGTATGTGTCTGCTCATGTACCACCCCGATCCAGCCCCGGAATCTAGTGGATCGATGGATATCTCTACTCTGTATATTGCGACGAAAACGCTCCTCGGCCAGGCGCAGACTCTATGCAAACCATCCCTACGACTTATCCAGGCGGGAATTCTGCTGAGTCTGTATGAGTATGCGCACGGTGAGCCAGAAAAGGCTTTTATCTCAGTTGGAGTCTGCGCACGATGGGCGTATGCCGCCGGCCTGATGATCCCATCTTCGCTGCCAGTCGCGGAGGCCCGTCTGGACGAGCAATGCAACACCTGGTGGGGGATTTCGATCTGTGAGAGGTACCTGGACCCTGGTTACCCCTCGAGATGCCACGGGAACTGATGTGGTGACAGACTCTTCCTCTGCGAACTGGCCATAGTCGATCAGCCATTGCTATCACCCATCCCAGCCGGGTGCAGGGCTCCAACAGACTTCAAAGTTAGTGCGGGCAATTGTGAAGTCTCACAAGACGGCTTCGGTCGAGAAGCCCAAGTGGCATCGATGCTGGATCAACTGCTGACCAGACAGACACCCTGGGATGAAATGGACATGACACTCCAGTCCTTTCTCACGATGATGATGCAAAAGTCTCGCGCATTCCCAGGGCCCTACTGCGGTACAAATTCGATCGCTGTCCGGTGGGTGGTCGACCGGTTCTCCTTCGCTGGCTGGCGTCCATTGCTAACTGATCACCAGTGGGCTGTTTCTCATCCACGAGAAAGGCCTCGATGGTTCGAAGGAGGTGTCTGATCGGTCGCATGCGGCCCTGGATACGGCCGCGAAGATTGTCACCGATATTGCGGTGGCACATCAACGTCTCCCAGACGACCAACTGGAGGCAGTGCCGCTCAGCTTTGCATACAATATCCGGGCTGCGCTACGGCATATCCACAAGAGTTGTCCCCGGACGCCGGGTTCATGGCATTGGAGCGCGGAAACCTGCCTACGGGACGTGCTCGCACGACTGAATTGGCGGTGGAATATAGAGACAGACATGTAGTCTGGGCATAGCTTGAACGAATGTAAATGCTCTCCTATACTCAACACTACTGCAGGTGGATCCCATACATTGTCATATTGCCAGATAGACCTGAGCGTGCATCAGAAACCATCGGTATATCAGCTGCCAAGGCGCTAAGTATGTAAGTTACTGTAGAGAACGACATCAAAATTATCAATCAGCCTCGCCCTTACCCCTCATTCCTGAAGGTCACAGCCTCGTCGTTCTGGTACCCTCAGCTACAACGCGCGATAGCAGAGAGGGTCCCCAATACTACGAGCTGCCGAGCTGAGATTGATCGATTAGTAAGAGCATAATGGACGGACTCTCCTCGGCCGCCAGCGTGATTGCTGTGATCCAAGTGACCGGCAGCATTATCAAGATCTGTGGTGGATATCTTAAAGAGGTCAAAGACTCCAGAGACGATATTATTCGATTCCGGGACGAGATTACAAGCTTGGAGTGTATTCTTGGTCAACTCGTGCAGCTATTGAATAGCCCACAGGGTGCAACATTACCCACCTCGCAGAGCCTGAAAGGGAATATCCAACTATGCCTCTCATCACTGAGAGCCCTGGAAGAAAAGATCGAACCACGAAAGAGGCAACAGATCATGAAAAGGTTCGGCCTTCGAGCTTTGGCATGGCCCTTGAAGCGTGACGAGATGGAAAGAATTACACACAGTGTCAAAGGGTACACAACGGCCTTTACTTTAGCCTTGGAAATCGACCAGACGTATGTACTTCCCCTCCGTCTTCCTCGCCCTTTGAGAACTCAGTAACCGACATGATTCAGGTCACTCCTCACCAAGGTTGCCCAAACCACCCAGATAATCGACCATAAAATCGACCTCGTGGCATTACCGGTGGCTGATGGCGCAGGCTTCAACTCATACGCCCAGCAACATGATGATATATGCCTTCCAGGGACCCGAACCGAGCTGATTCACGATATCACGAACTGGGCCATGTCCCCAGGGAAATGCATATTCTGGTTGAACGGCATGGCAGGCACTGGGAAATCGACAATATCCCGCACGATGGCGCGGCTGTTACACGACAGTAACACCCTTGGAGCGAGTTTCTTCTTCAAAAGGGGTGAAGGGGATCGGGGAAATGCAAGCAAGCTCATGCCAACACTTGCGAGACAGTTATCAAGTAGGATTCCCGGATTCGTACCTGGTCTCAGACAGGCGCTTGGGCAGGATCCTGATATCTCATCCAAGTCACTCCAGCAACAGTTTGATCGGTTGATTCTCCGTCCGTTACTTGGGCTGGGGAAAGATAATCACCACCTGACAACCGTCATTGTGATGGATGCCCTGGATGAATGCGACAACGATAATGATATCCGAGCAATCCTTCGGTTACTACCCCTTGTGGCATCAACCAACGTACACTTGCGAGTCTTCGTGACCAGTCGCCCGGAATTACCAGTTCGTTTAGGGTTCGAAGACATTGGAGATGACCATGACGACTTAATTCTCCATCAGATCCCGAGGCAGATAATAGAGCACGACATTGGACTATTCTTGAAAAGCCGACTGGCTGACATCCAAAGGGAGCGTGGTTTGCCCCTAGATTGGCCAGGGGATACAACAATACAGACTCTTGCTGCCATGTCAGTGCCATTATTCATCTTCGCTGCTACGATCTGTCGTGTCCTTTCTGACCACAACTTGGATCCTGTGCAATGCCTCGCGGAGATTCTCGCATACCAAAACGATGGCTCCAAGCTAGATATGACATATCTTCCCTTACTGGAACGAATTGTCGCTTACAGAGCAAGACGGCTGGAAGAAGTCAAGGATGTGGTAGGCGCCATTATCCTCCTGGAGAGCCCACTGTCGGTGGGATCACTTTCAGAGCTTATAGGCGTCACGCGAATGTCAATCAAAGCCAGGCTGAACTTGCTTCACTCAGTGATTCAGGTTCCAGAAGATGAGTCTATGCCCTTGAGGATTTTCCATCTGTCTTTCAAAGACTTTCTGCTGGACGATCAGACTCGTAACAAGTCTCAGTTCTGGATAGATGAGACAGCAATGCACCGGAGACTGGCTGCTCAAAGTCTTGATATAATGCGTCGCAGTGTCAAGAAGAACATCTGCCAGTTGCCCAGCTATGGAACCGAATACACACAGATTGATACTAACGCCATTGATTTCCATCTACCCTCGGAACTGCAATATGCCTGCCGATACTGGGTCCATCATCTGGCACGAAGCGAGTCTCCTAGGATATTAGACGATGTCCTCGCATTCCTCCTCGAGCACCTTATTCACTGGGTGGAGGCAATGAGCATCCTGGGATTCCTGGGCGAAGTCATTAAGAATATACGTACTCTGCAGACAATTGCACAAGTGAGCTTGGAAGCAATCCCCTTCGAGAATGTTTAATACTAACAATCTTAGGCTGAGCAATTCCATAACCTTGTGGAATTTCTTCATCACGCCCATCGATTTGTCATGAAAAACAGCCAAATAGCGGATATTGTGCCCCTTCAGTTATATTCCTCCGGGCTGATATTTTCACCGAAGACAAAATTTGGAGAACGATTTGGAAAGGAATGTCCAGGTTGGCTACGTGGATGTTCGGGGATTGAGGAGACTTGGAGTCCGGAGTTGCAAACGTTTGAAGGACATGTAGGTCGAATTGAATCACTGGCCTTCTCTCCTGATGGTCATCTCCTGGCATCTGGCTCCAGCGATGGAGCAATCAAACTCTGGGAACCCGTCACTGGTGCCTTGAAGCAAACTCTTAGAGCTGATCTCGAGAGTGTTGATAGTATTGCCTTCTCGGCTGATGGCCAGCTCATGGCGTCAGGTTCTGGTGATGGAACTGTCAGGCTCTGGCGCCCTTATACTGGAGATCGCGCACGTCTGTTAGATCCAAAACCGGAGACTTGGTTAGCAGATGGGGTATCACTGACGAACCACCAATTCAAGTCAGTGACCTGTGTGTCCTTTTCACCGGACGGCCAATTGCTTGCAGCTGGCTTTGCGAATGGGATAGTGATGATTTGGAATCCAGCCACCGGGGCGCTGAAGCAGTATCTGAAGGGCCATACAGCTGAAGTTCTATCGGTTTTCTTCTCCCCCATCAATGGCTTGCTCGCATCTGGCTCTCGAGATGGAACACTCAAACTGTGGGATCCCCTTACTACGGAGCTCGATCAGGACCTTGAGATAGACGATTGGGGTGCGGTTTCATCCATATCATTTTCCCCTGATGGCGAACTCATGGCAACTCGCTGCAAGGATCGAACAGTCCACCTTTGGGACATCCTTAGCAGAACTGTTAGGATAAGCATTGAGAGCCTTGTAACCGAGGTCCGTTTAAGTTGTCTCGCCTTTTCTCCCAATGGCCAATTACTCGCATCCAGTGGTGGAAGCGGAATGATCCAGCTCTGGGATTGTGAAAGTGGCGCCCTAGAGTGTACGATAAAAAGTCATTCACAGCGGGTTAATGCTCTAGCTTTCTCACCCGATGGTGTATTACTGGCGTCTGGTTCGAACGACCGCACAGTGAAGCTCTGGGAGCCCTTTGAGACCGCAGAGGCAGACCTTACAGTTCATTCAGATAAGGTATGCGCGGTAGCTTTTTCACCAAATGGCTGCTGTCTGGCCTCTGGCTCGGAGGATGCCACGGTCAAGATCTGGAATATTGCCACTGGAGCCCTGGAACATGAGTTTAGAGACCATTCAGGGGCAGTCTACTGTCTAATATTCCTGTCTGATCTGCTGCTGGTTTCCGGCTCACAGGATAAGACAATCAACGTCTCGAACCTTGATATCGGGCATCTAGAATGTAACCTGACGGGTCATTCAGGAACTATCCAGTCTATAGCATGCACCCCGAAGGGCTTAATAGCATCTGGCTCACGCGATGGCACAGCCAAAATCTGGGACCCTTGTACCCAACTCTTGAAGCACAGCCTTGAGGGCCATGGGTCTTGGGTTGACGTGGTATGTTTTTCACCAGATGGCCAAATGCTTGCATCTGCATCCCGCAATCGCAAAATCCGAATTTGGGAGACAACCACTGGAGCTCTACGGCAGACGCTGGACGTGGTTACAGCTGTTACCACCATTGCTTTCGCCCACGACCGACCGCGGCTTCTTACTGATAGAGGACCATACGATCTTGACCCTTGGCATGATAGTCATTCATCTGGCTCTGCCGATGTTGATCCTGACATTGATGCCGACCTGAGTATCGAGCAAGATAAGTGGGTGGTGATTCGGGGCAAGAAGGAATTGTGGCTGCCCCCAGACCGTCGACCTCAATGTTCAGCGATCAGGGGGAGTGTTCTAGCGATGGGGCACAGTACGGGGCGAATAACCGTCTTGCAGTTGAGTCTCTGAAATAATCTAGATCTGGACTCTCGACTCTCACTTGTGGCTAATCTATCGATATTGTCTACAATCCGATTGGTGACCACAGCCCACCAAGACCCATGAGTAACGTGGCTGCCCGGTTTTCAGTCGTGATTGTTCCATCTGTATGGCCTGACGCTGATAGATGTGGACCGGATGTCGAGTCTGGCCCCAGTCGACGACGCCACCGTTCCCAGTAGTTTCATTTGCCTCTGCGTCACTGCGTCAGAAGGTCCGCTGCATCTTTGATCATTCACTCTATAGTCTACCAAACCCCCTCTTGCATGAATGAGAATCTTAATGCAAGAGTATGGAGGAATATCATTCCCCAGCCCTCCGACAACCCCCCCTGCCCGACACCGAAAAGAAGCGTCTCCGCGAACTATCGAGGTTCGTGTCTTGGAATAGCACCACTGCATTTGCCTTGCTGATCACTGGACTCCCCAATTAGGTACTATTGCACCATTCGTCAGCCCGAGGCCGCCACAGCTCCAGCCGCGAAGGACGACGACGGAAGACTCCCTGCGATCGCACATCTCTCCGCGGATATCACCCTGACAGCGCTCACCCAGCTCGGCGTCTACAAGTTCCAATGCATGCGGGCCTTTGTCTCCCTTATTGACGGGCAGAACCAACATATCATCTCCGAAGCGACCGCGTCGATTTCCCTGCGGGACAGGGAACGACACCTCCCCGGCGATGGCTTGTATCTCGGCGTCACTACACTAGATCTAGTCTTCGGAGTCTGTCCCCACGCCGTCAAACTCTTCTCGGGTCACGATGTACCGCACCTGCAAAATACCGCCAACGTCACGGCAACGAGCACCCGCTATATCGTTCGCGACTTCACGCTGGAGGAATATTTCAAGGACCGTCCTTATGTCACCCAATGGCCGTATTTCCGATTCTATGCGGAGGTTCCGATCTACAGCCCCTCGGGGCATATTCTCGGCAGCTATTGCGTGGTCGACAATAAGCCTCGCCAGGAGTTCGGTGAGGAGGAAGTGGTCGCCCTTCAGGAGGTCTCAGATGCCATCGCCCGCCATCTGGACAATGTCCGAACGGTTCACTCCCACAGGCGATCCGACCGACTGGTTCAAGGGTTGACCACCTTTGTCAAACACCGTCCTGACGAGTGGGCGTTCCTGCCCTCGTCGACGCATGGCCTCGTCCGCGCACATCGACAATCACCCCAGGCTCAGCCGGACAATCCACGTGTTGGTGAGCTATCTTTGCCCACCGAACGCACAGGAACAACGTCTTCCTCGTTGTTCTCGAGCCGAGAAGGGGTCGATCTTAGCGCGGATGCAACTTCTCTCCCGGTCGCGCAAGAACTGGCCACTAATCCTACTATCGATGCCAATTCGGCTCAGGATAAGGGCAGCAGGCAGGCCCCTAACAATTCCCGTGAGAATGGTATCTTGGTCGGGGCGCCGCAGGACAGCGTTCCCCTCTCGAATCGCATTGAGGCTCTCTTCGCCCAGGCTAGCACACTCTTAAGGGAGTCAATGGATGTGGATGGTGTGCTCTTTGTCGATGCGTGTCGATGCGATTCTAGAATGTCAGTATGACTATTCCATCTCCGAAGGACGATGCTAAATCTACCACAGTGTTCGCTCCAAATCGGACTTGATGGACTGGGAACCTCTCCCAAAGAATGCAGACCCCCGCGCCAAAAGGCATTCTCCATGTTATCCTCCTGGTCTGCAACCCAAGGAGACCGTGTGCGACACTCTCGGACTCGCGTTAGCCACGGCCACTGCAGAAAGTGATCCGGATGACTCCCGGTATGCCATAGCCGACTCGCTTCTTCAACATCTCATCCGGGTCCTTCCTCATGGCGGCGTGGTGCACCTGGACGATGACTCGGAAGCCGAAGGGCTGACGGTGGGTGTGGACGCAGAGGGACGGTCCTCGCAAGCAGCACCGAGTCGGTATCCTGAGATTGTCAAGCGCCTTGCCGGTTGCTTCCCCAACGCAACGTCGCTGCTTTTCATGCCGTTGTGGGATTGGAATAAGGACCAGTGGCTCGCAGGGACCTTCGTTTGGACCAACAGCGAGGACACCGAGCGCTCCCTCGGGCTAGACGAGTTGCACTACTTCAAGGTGTTTGGGGACTCGATGATCTCGGAGATTGCCAGAGTCAATTGGGCTCGGAAAGAACAATCGAAATTTGATCTGATCTCGTCTGTGAGCCATGAGCTTCGTTCGCCCTTACACGGCATGCTCGCCAATGCAGAACTCTTGTCTACATCGGCTCTGCAACCGGACCAACTGGAAACAGTGAAAACACTTGAGACCTGCGGTGTGACTCTGTTGGATACGATGAATCATCTGTAAGCTCCCAGCTGCGCCAGGCAACTATTAAACTAATGGGTCTATAGGCTGGACTTTGCGAAGATCAACAATATTTCCACCATCAAACAAGGCCCTTCATCCGTCACCGGTCTGGTCAGTGAATTCGATCTGGATGTCCTGATCGAGGACGCCGTGAATAGCGTGTTTTCCGGAATGCGACATGCAGCCACGGCGTTAGACTCACAGGCTGACCCGTATAAACGAGACCTGTCGGTTGTCCTCCGGGTTGAGAAGGAGGATCACTGGAGGGTTGCATCGATGACGGGCGCGTGGCGAAGGATTGTCATGAACATACTGGGCAACGCACTCAAGTATACAGAGCGAGGCTTCGTGGAAGTGTCTGCCTCGATGATCCGATCGTCTCTTGATCCGAACTCCGTCGCTGCTCACTTGCGGTTCGCGGACAGTGGCCGCGGAATGTTGCAGGAATTCCTGAATAACAACAAGCTGTTTGCGCCATTTACGCAGGAGGATGCTCTATCAGAAGGGGCCGGCCTAGGACTGAGTATTGTGAAGCAACTGATTGCGTTCCTGGATGGCTCCATCGATGTCAAGAGTGAACTTGGCGTGGGAACCCAAGTGGACGTTTTTATCCCGGTGCGGCTAGCCCGAAGCTCTACGCGGCTCCCTGCGCCGTCCAAATTGCTGCCCAGTCCCAAGACCTTCTGCCTGGTCGGCTTCGGTCCATATCCTGAGCTGTCCGAAGAGCCGACGGAGACATTGACTCCTGGAGCGAAACGGAAGATCTGCCTGCAGAGCTTCTTTGCGAATCTACTCGGTGATCAGCCTGGCTGGAGTGTGTCATCTGCGGAATCTCTTGATCAAGCGGATGGGGACTTTGCGATTATTGAAGAAAAGGCATTGCAGCACCTCGATGCCGACAAGTCCTTGGAGTATTTCGCTGGGAAGGACTCTACTCGATTAATCTGTCTCTGCGATGGCTTACCCTCTTTGAATAAGCATACACCTGTGGGCCCAGCACAGGTCGTTCGTCTATACCAACCGTGAGTATACCCGTTGGCCTGCGTGACTATCACTAACATCCGCTAGATTTTCGCCTCGCAAGGTGTTGCAGGTTCTCAAATCTGTCTCGGAGGGCCAGGTTCACCGTGCTCCAGATCATTCACTCATCTCGCCGTCAAAGCCCATGCTGGAGGCGATCTCTTCAGCGGAGCTCAACAAGCTGGCCCATGTCGTGTCTACACACAGTGAAACGGTCAATGTGCTCATTGTTGATGATAACAACATCAATGTCAAGGTACCAACCTCGCAATATTGTATTTTCAGATGCTAATATGGACAGGTCCTTGCCAAACTCATGTCGAAGCTCGGATATCCCTACAGCACTGCTACGAATGGGCTCATCGCGCTGAATAAATATAAAGAATCACCTGCCTCTTTCAAAGTGATTCTCATGGGTCCGTTTCTATGCCGGGGTTTCTCTTCGTGCTACTAACATGGTAATAGATGTCTCTATGCCCGTGATGGATGGCATTGAGGCCACCAAAAACATCCGCATGTTCGAGAGGGAACATGGCTTTCCTCGGGTGAATGTATTCGCAGTGACAGGGATCGCGTCTGCGTCGATGCAGCAAGACGCCCTGATGGCGGGCGTGGATGAATATCTCGTCAAGCCGCTCTCCCTTCAGCACCTTGGAAAGCTCATCAAGGTCCATTTATAAAGTACGACGAGCAACGACTTGCATCTATGCCCGGGGTACGGTAGAGTGTGAATGGCTTTATGGCATTTGGCTTGGATCCAATAGAGATGAATAGAGAGATATTCCCGAACAGGCAGGAATGATGCCATTCCCAAAATTGAAGCAGTGACTCTCTTTGCTATCACTGACACAGATCGCCAAAGTCTACAGTTCGACATGCTTGAAGAAATCGGGTATCCTCGACTGTATCCCGACAACGAAATCCTCAAGCAGCTGATGGTCGAGATCTTTCAGGCCATCGTCGAATTCTGTACCCAGGAACGACCTGTCTTCCGTCAAGGGAAGAACGATCAAAGTGCGCCTTGAATCTTCAGCTCAGTCGGTCTCCGAGGAGCGTGGAAATTGATCTGGAAGACATTCAATGTCCTGTTTGGCGATATTATGGACCAGATCAAGCCCTCCATGTCAAAATCGAGCACGAGGCCGACCGGGCTGAAAAGGAGCTCACGGCGAACACGTCTTTTGCCAGCACATATACGTTATTCGAGGAGCAGTACAAGGAATACATCGTCTCTGATCATTTCAAGCAACTCATGCCCGACTTCTGAGTCGGCCGTGGCAGTGTGCATGCAGAATTGGCCCGGGTCTGTCTGGCTTACCTCTGTTATGAAGACTTCTCCGAGGGCCAGGATGAGTTTGGGGATGTCCCACTGCAGAGGTTGAGAGAGTACAAGTTTCTCAAGTGCGCTGTCTAAGGATGGCGCTCTCATGGACATCACAGTGAGGACCACGAAAGAGTTGGGAGTCTGTAGCGTTAATTGACAATATTAGAATATAATGTCCCCTTGGATTTCGAAGTGCTGCAATATATTTAAATTCATCCCCCGTTTCTTGGAAGGATCCAGAATAGCCTCACTCCGTTCCTAATCCGGTAATCACCGCTCCGAAATAAGCTAGCGTTGACCCCGGACTTGCTCTGAGCGCATGTCTCCAGACTGATCATATAGGGACCTCTTGGCTGGACTGATTCTTGTGAGAGGGGAAATCTGAGGGCGTCTATTTAACTTGTGATGGCTCCCGGGGAGGGACATATCATCCGAACTAATACCTCCCAATTCGTTCCTCCTCTACGTCATGAAGTTCGCACACGCTACGGTTCTGGCTCTTGTCGGGGCCCTCCCTAGTTTCGTCGGGGCCATTCCTCACAACGCTGCACCACCCCCGTCAGTGCCAATTGGTCACGATCGTGGATCCATTCCTCGCGCAGTGGGAAGGCACTTCGAAATCGACGGAAAAGTCCAGTATTTTGCTGGCACAAACTGTTGGTGGCTGGGGAATCTTCTTAATGATTTCGAAGCAGAATTGGCCATCTCGCAAATCGCAGATGTACGGTGAACCATCTGCTGATCCCCGTGCGGCCATGACAACATTGACGAGTTGCTCTAGACTGGCTACAAGGTGGTTCGAACCTGGGGATTCTTCGGCGTCAACGACCCGACGAACCCTGGTCAACCTGTGTACTACCAAGTCTTGAATGAGAGTTTGTACGAGGGTGGGCTGGGCATCAACTTCGGTCCGAACGGTATGTCTCGATCGGAAAGCAATCATGCATTCACTGACGACAGTATATGCACCAGGAATCCACCGTCTCGATGTTGTCGTATCCCTCGCTGAGAAATACGGCCTCAAGCTGGTGCTGGCGATGATGAATAACTGGAATGACTTCGGTGGTATCAACATCTACAACAGTGCATTCGGCAGCAATGCGACGAGTTGGTACACTGACAAGGCGAGCCAGAGAGCGTACCGGAAATATATCAAGTTCATTGTCAACCGGTACCAGTCCTCTTCTGCTATCTTTTCTTGGGAGCTGGGGAACGAGCCTCGCTGCAAGGGATGCGACCCGTCAGTGATCTATAACTGGGCCACGGAGATCAGTCAATATATCAAGAAGCTCGATCGAAAACACATGGTCACCCTGGGCGATGAGGGTTGGCTGTGTCCGCCGGAAGGAGATGGCAGCTATGCCTACGACTGTTCTGAGGGCGTTGACTTTGTGAAGAACTTGGACATTGAAACCCTGGACTATGGGTAGGTCTTCTGTGTGAATATCTGTATGACGTAATTAACAACATTGCAGCACCTTCCATCTGTACCCGGAATCATGGGGCTATGAATACTCCTGGGGAAGTGAATGGGTTCGCCAACATGATGCCATTGGCAAGGCGGTTGGTAAGCCGGTGGTTTTTGAAGAATATGGAACTCCCCTCAACCATACAGAGCTTGAAAGACCTTGGCAGTTGACTGTTGTGAAGGAGACTCAACTTGCATCGGACTTTATCTGGCAGTTTGGAACAGTCTTGCCTGTTGAGGGGACCAGATGGGGGGATGTGAACTCAATCTACTATGGAACCGATGAGTATGAGATTCTTGGGTTCCAGCATGCCGCTGAGATGCTTCAAAAACGTGTTAGACATCACTAGAGGCTATCTGTCCCTGCGGATGAGTATAGTACTTGGCCCCAACCTGCGTAAGTGGAATATAGGGAGATACAGAATACTAGACTTGTCAGCAGCGTGATTAATTACCTACTGAAGAAGTACCTGCACTGTATTTTAGCCGGAACTTGTTCAAGAGAAGGATCATAAATTATAAGGAAAAGATTTTTTTATGATTTTGACCTATTGCTAATACTAAAATCCAAGACATTTTTTTGGGTGTTTGTCTTCTTGCTTGGAAACCAAGCCCTAAAGTCCAATGAACCTCAAGAAAAGACCACAGTAAAGATCACAACGAACAATCACACCTGGAATGAAACCAATCAACCCCGTCGAGCCGCGCAATGCCCATAATGCCTTGCGATGTCCAATGTTGAGCGGTTCTTCATTGAGTATCCCATCTGCTCCAGATCATAAACAAAATCCTCATACCACCATTCAAGCATTCCGACCAATGCTCGGCTCAGCGTATCAATCACCGTTTGCTTGGCATCTGCAGGGACACTGCCCACGCTGATTACCTTACCTAGCGAGGCCTCATCGGTGATGGTGATGGTCCGGGTCTGTATCTCCATTGTCGGAGCCGACCCGCCGGTGATGACCAGGCAGGTGGCGGTGCCGGTGGAACTGCCTGCTGGCATGATGATGATCATCCCCTCGCTCGGGGAGAAACTGATGATGAGTTTGTCAGACATCTTAAAGCTTGGTGGAAAGTTGGAAAGTTGGAAAGGGAAAAGATATGGGAAAGTGGACTTGGTGCGTTTTGTTGGTGGTGGTGGTAGTGGATGCTTGGTCATCAAGGTTGTGATGATGAGTGTATCTCAGGGTGAGAAGGGGGTTTATATAGACATCACTGCTTTGTTTAGGGGTCAATTGGAAGAGGATATAACGAGCCTTTATTCTCATGATCAGGGCAAAGGAATTACCATGAAAGGGCTCTTTATATATACGCCTTTGTGCTCTGTGAGACTTTATACTGTTGGGAGTTTCTTTAAGATGTTTGTCAAATTAGGATAAAGAAGTTTCATTCGAGTAGCAGGGATAAGGGATTTTATGTACCCTATGCTGGTGTCCACACAGCCTTGGTAACTCCTTGATTCAGTTCAAGTCAAATTCTTGTCTCGGTATACAATGAACCTGCCACTGGCATGAGCCTTGTGGTGACATTCTGCTCCAGAAAAACAACATTGATGCTTTCGAAGATCTACAAATCTGCCCGGCGGGATTGGCAGATGGTCAGTAAGGTGATCAGGCATAAGTTAGCCGCTGTTTCCATTTCATTTATGGCAAAGGCGCCTAAGAAAATCCCATAAGGGCAAAGGCCAAGGTAATCTGTCGCTGCGTGTCAATAAATCAAAGGCAAAAAGTCAACAACATGTAGAAGGACAGTCCATGGATAATTGTCAACTGTACGTGACCGCTAGTCATATGTGGCACCTTCCCGATTAGGAAGTCGGAATTCCAACCTCCGGCCACCAGGGTTATGCAGAGGTTTCTGTCTATTTCCACGGCTCTAAAAGTTATGTCGCTTCAAAATGCCTCTTCAGGCTAGATTGCTTATTATTCTATGTGTATTTAAATGCCCGCTTGCAGCTAGATTGACATAATTAGACATTCATCATTTGATAATTCATAGCCAAAACGCCTAATAATAATCAACCATCAAATAATTAATTAATAAGCAATTCACGTGGCTTCCATGACTACAGCTTCTCGGTTACTTCCACGAATGGCTACTCCACACACTCTATTGGACTTCATAAGGGATATTGTTAATTAATTCTCACCCCTATAGACCTTGTCCCAAGGTCTAGTCAGTATGGATGTCCCAGAAATCATCCATGTCAATGTGAAGTACCCCGCCAGCAACCTCATTCTGCATCCGTTGAATCACTCGGCGTACCAAGCGTGCCTGGTTTCCCGTCCGGGACTCCCAGACCCTCTCCATCTCACGCAGCCACCGGTCCATAAACTCCGTGGCAGAATCTTCCATGCGCTGGTAGTGATTCTGAAACCACAGACGTACGGGCGTCCGGATATCGAATTCCTCGTCAGGATGGGCCTCGTTCCAAGCTAGATTCGCCAGACGACGCTCCCGGAAGGTCAACTGGTACTGGTCCCGAAGAGAGTCGCGCACCCCGTCGTGGTTGAGATATCGGAAGACAGAAATGACGCTGCCGAGTCGAGAAAGGGCCGCCCGGGGGTTGGCGACGTTATTCACGTGTATGATCATGGAGCTTTCCGCTAGGGGTCCGTCGGTCCATACGCGCCACCTCCATACCTAGTTGACAATGGTGGTGAGTATTTTCTGTTATCTTGGTTGGAGTAGATGTGGACACTACTAACCCTATTCTTCAGGAAGTTCAGGTACCACTCAAGCATCCAGAAATTTACTTCATACGTGCTGCTTCCGTACGCCTGGAAGATTCGCTGTGACGGAATCCACGAGTCTGGGTCGTCCTCTGACCCCCCTACCGGCAAAGGATAGATTTCCGGGTCCATCACTTCTTCATTTACCCATTCGTCAGCGACGAATCCCGCAGGAATAGGTGTAAAAGCATTCTGGTTGTCCTCATCTAGCTGGCCAAGAGACAAATCTGAGAGCAGAGTTGCCTCCGTATTCATCTCCTGGGCGTGTTCCACTGGTGCTGCGGTCAGCCTGGGTGAGAACATACTACGATCGGCCATAACGGGACGCCTTACCATGGATTTGCTGGCCATTGACTTGATTACATGGAGAACGGCAGTGGCGGCTTTCTGAGTGATCTGACCTTTGTCGGGGGCAACTTTGGCGCCTTCTTCGGCAATCAGCAGTTCACCACCAGCCACTTGGTGTTTGTCAACTGTAACACGGCCCTTCAGATTCACTGGGACTGGGCCTGGACTATGCAAGACATCGTCATTGAGTCTTGCGGAACCGGGATCATCATCGTCGGCGGTGCCGGGGGTCCCATGAGCGATGGTCAGCCCGTGGGCTCCCTGATCATCACCGATGCCCTGATCGCGAACACCCCGACGGGCATACTGAGCTCGCTGTATGCGGAGAACTCAACCGCACTGCTGGTGCAGAACACGGGCTTCTTCAACGTGCAGGACGCTATCGTGGACGATGTCCTCTCCAAGACTCTGGTGGCGGGCGGGGATGAAGTGTTCATCGACAATTGGGGTTTCGGCATGCTCTCCACCGAGTCGGGGGTGAGTCACTTTGCCAACGGGATGACAATCCCCAGCATGAATCGCACGGCTTCTCTTCTGACCGATTCAGGATACGTGAACCGAAACTTCTTCACCCGCCATCGGCCCAAGTACTATGACATCGGCAACTCCCAGATCATGGACGTCAAGGTCCTTGGGGCCAAGGGAGATGGCGTGACCGACGACAGTCCGGTCCTGAATGCCATCCTGCAGAGCGCTGCCAATATGTCGTCGATCGTGTACTTCCCCTTTGGGGTTTACGTGGTCAAAGACACACTTAAGGTCCCGGTCGGCAGCCGGATTATTGGGCAGGCTTGGTCCCAGATAATGGGCAAGGGGACTAAGTTCCAGAACGAGCTGGAGCCCCGGGTCATGGTCAAGGTTGGTGAGCCGGGCGATGTGGGTATTGTGGAGATTCAAGACATGCTGTTCACCGTGAGTGGGAATACGGCCGGGGCGGTCTTGATGGAGTGGAATGTGCACGAGTCGACTCAGGGATCTGCTGGCTTATGGGGTTAGTTAACAACTATGCATCAGTCGCGCCTGTTAAATCCAAGCTCCAACTAACAATGATATTCTCTTGCAGATTCTCATTTCCGTGTCGGTGGTGCCATCGGTTCAGCGCTGCAGGCCGAAGAGTGCCCCAAGCGGTCAGGAAAGGTCAATCCATCATGCAAGGCAGCCTCGCTGCTGCTTCACTTGACTCCGAAGAGTTCAGCCTATATGGAGAATATATGGGTGTGGGTGGCTGATCATGACCTGGACAAGATCACTCAGGACCAGATCGATGTATATGTCGCTCGTGGGGTGCTAATTGAGAGTCAGGGGCCAACCTGGTTGTATGGAACCGCTTCCGAACACTGTGTTCTCTGCCAGTATCAGCTGTCCGGGGCAGAAAATGTCCTCCTGGGCATGATCCAAACAGAATCTCCCTACTATCAACCAGTTCCCAAGGCCCCGCAGCCCTTTACCCCCGGGATCTTTCCCGATGATCCCACCTTTGGTAATTGCCCGAGTGGCTCAAGCACCTGTGCGGTCTCCTGGGCGGTGCGGGTTATTGAGTCTAAAACAGTCTACCTGCTCGGGGCTGGACTGTATAGCTGGTTCTCGGATTACAGCCAAGACTGTCTGGAGACAGAGAACTGTCAGCAGCGAGGGTTCCACATTGAGGAGAGCAACGATATCTGGATCTACAATCTGTGTACAAAGGCCATCGTACAATGATCACGCCCGTGAAGGAGCTCGTCACGCTGGCCGAAGATAACCGGAATGGCTTCCTCTCCTCCATCCTGTCCTGGGTGCGCAACTCGTCTAACACCACGATCGGCCAGCGGGAGTTTGAAGGGTTCCAAATCTATTCACCCGGGAGCGTCTACATTGAGGATCTTACTGCCACCTGCCAGACAGCATTGACCCAGACCATTAAGTGTCATGCGAAGCTGCAGGCATGGCAGCAGCCAGCCACGCGGCGGTCCCTGCGAAACGTCACCCTGACCGACGAAGTGTGCGATGCTGGCTGTGGAAGCTCCCTCCACACCTACTACGGGGCTGTCACGGCGGCCTGTCAAGGTCAGAATTTCACCGTCCCTGCCGGCGTGACTTTCCCGGAGCGAGCAGGAGGAACAATCTGGACCGGGTATAACGAAACCTGTCTGAAGGATCCCACGACGGACGATTATTGCAATGGTAATTTTGTTTTGTTCTCCGCTGTCTCCGTGCTGGGATCAAACTGAACGGCAGTGCTAATTTAACTCCCTCGTTCTGATTAGACATCATTAATACCTTTACCATCGTCGACACGTACAAGGACATGCCACGCGATGAGCTCTGCTCCCCTTGCTACATCACACTGCACCAGATGATGCAGGCCTCCACGTATTCCGTCTACCATGACTCGCTGCCGTCTCCCTATCTCAAAGCCCGTCTGGAGTACATCTACAGCCAATGTGAAGTAGATGAGCGGCCCACCAGTGTCAAAGATCCTCAATACATCCCCATCGAGGAGGATCCCGTGCCGTGTTTCACGGACGTCACCTACACAACCAAGGAGGGAGATACCTGCGATAGCATCGCCCTACCTTACTCAGTTGCCTCCGCGGCGCTGCAGAGCGCGAACGCCGACCAGATCACCAACTGCACCTCCGTCAAACCAGGCCGGGAGCTTTGCATCCCTCTGACGTGCGACAAGCTCTACGTCCTGCAGGACGAAGACACCTGCGATTCAATCGAGCTCGCCGCGGATATTGCCCTGGGCAGCCTGCGAGCGTATAATCCCTGGATCAATTACTTCTGCGACAATCTCGCTTCGACGGTGTGGATCCACGGGCAGATTCTCTGCCTCTCACCGCAGGGCGGGCTGTATAACGCCATCGACCCCATCGCAGGGGTGGTGGTTGCGCCGGGGGGGGGCACAGGGTACTCGACTATGGTGGTGGCGCCTCCAGGCGGCAGTACGGTGGCGGAGGGGACCACCCCTTACTGTGGGAAGTGGTACACGGTGTCGTCGAGCGAAGAGACGTGCGCGGCAGTGTGCAGCGCAACCGGAATCACGGCCAACCTGTTTCGCGAGGTCAATCCGAGACTTTCTGGGGAGGTCGTCGAAGATTGTACGGGGTTGATGCAGGTGGGGGTGACGTACTGCGTTGCGCCCATCTGGGGTTGGGATGATACAGACTTCTTTGTCTGACTGAATTGATCGAACTTTACTCATTGCATCGGTCACGCCAAATGATCTATTATTATAGTTGGCAAGTAGCGGGTCGATATGGCATGTACGCAAACAGAGCAGCGCTTAAAGATAATAGAAACGCAGCTAAGTTGGCTGAGTCTGTCCATGGCCATGAATGCCATTTATTTAGAGCTTATAATCTTCTTCATTCAAGACTCACTCTCTTAATAAAGCGAATGCGGAGTATATCTATACCCCCCAGCAGGGCTCATTTGAACAGATGGGACATGAATCCAGAGGCATGGTTGCCGCGATTAACAAATAATTTGGAAACATTCAAGCTGCATTGATATATTCACTCTGGCCTAAATTGGTCAGCTAGGGCTTCCTGGATGCATCATCAGGCTTCTTTCCAACGACAAGGCGAAAGCAGGAATACAACTGCAGATGGTTGCGCTCACACTCCGCAATCTCCGCCTCAACCTGCCGGATCAACGCCATGGTGTCGTCGAGTGACCATCCCAATGTCTGGGTAAAGAGTCGCAGCGTATACCCCTCCAGCCCATGTTTCATATGTCGACTGTAGCTACTTGCCACAAACCGCCACGGGTCTCCTTCCATCCAACGCCCAAGTGGAACCTGAGTAGACAAGACAATGTTTAGCATTGTCTCTTATTTGATTAAGATTTCAAGCCGGGTGGGTGGTGGCATAAGATCTCCACACAGAGAGAGAGAGAGAGAGAGATACCTTGAAGACCTCCGCGTGCACCTCTTCGAAACCCGCCTGCTCCATGAACCCTTTCTGCCTCGCAGCCATATTAATCGGCTTCCCAAACTTCTCCGCGGCCTCCGCCATGAGCTTCTCCCACCGGCGGAGCGAAACCAGCTTCCCCTCCTTCTCGGGACTCGGCGTATCCGTGAAAAACTGCAGATCATTTTCCCGGACCTCAAACCACCCCCCCGGCAGAAGATGCCTGTATGCGTTCTGATACAGGCCCTCATAGTCCCCAATCATACCTCCCAGCCCATGCGCCCAGATATAATGAAACGCCTGCCGAGCGGTAAACGGCCACTCACCCTCGAGCTGATGATGAACAGTGATATCAGTCGGATAAAGCCACGTGTATCCGGGGTCAATCACCGTGATCCGGACCCCCGAGTATTTATCCTCTACCTTGTTCACCCAGACCATGGCGCGGGTGGCGCAGTCCAGGACCTTATCTCCCTTGCGCAGGGTGACGGGGGCGCTTACAACGTCGCCCGGGCGGAGGAGGAAAAACCAGACGGAGTTAAGGCAGCTGTACGCCAGCGTGGCGTCGTCGTCGTTGGGCCAGGGGAACTCGGACTTGTGGCCCCGGTAGCGCCTGCCGTTTTCCCAGGTGTGGTCGAGGTATTCTGGGGACGAGGCTGATGTTGGGAGGAACTTGGGTCTGCGCTTGAACGTTTGGCCTTTGAATATGTCTGGGACAGCATCCCGACGGTCAGACATGTTGCAAGTTGGTTCCTGTAAGGATAAGGAAGGATAAGGAAAGAGGGGGGAATTCTGGCTCTTTTAAACTCGCACTGATTGGGGCCAAGAGATATGTCATTTCGCCAAGAGTTTCCCAGCCCCCATCAACTTAGAAGCATCCATGCTCTAGTCTATGATAAAGAAATAGATCCCGGTAACGCTCTGCTTCGCCTTCCACTCCTACTACTAAGCAATTGGCTCAAGCTGCTGCCCTTGACGTTGTCTCCCAGCCTTGTTAGGCTTGCTCCTCCCGATTCACTGACAGCGATTGCCAGCGGCTCAACCTGACTCTTCTTCTTCCATCTCCCAACAGGCCCATTATATCGATTGTATTGACGTGCCTAGTAGCTAAAGCAAGTCTTAGGACATCAAGGTACTACACAGAACCGTTCACGTAGGTAGTGAGGATGTCATAACGAAATCTTCGTGAAGCTGGTAAAGTAGAGATCAATGTCGAAGTCGGTAAACAACGCTGCTCATGTGCTATCGCTAAACATTTTTATGAGAGTTTATGTGGGGTTTTATGCGGGGAAATCCTTGGATGTTAGATGGCGGTTGATAATTGCCACTGGTTTAAAAATAAAAAATAATAAAAAATAATAAAATAAATCATCCCATGGCTGTAGCGGTGGAGAGTGCCCGAGCGGGTGGCCGCGTAGAGAGCTTGAAGACTTGTTTCTATTATCCTGTTAAAGACGCCAGCACTGGACGAAGTGCTACAGAGGTGCAGAGCTGCAGAGGTGATATCGACGACAAGCGTGCTGTCCTTATCTGTCACGTATATGAGGCCTCCCCCAGGTGGAGGGGAAGGCTCAAGTTTCAGCTTCTGTATCTACGACGTCCTTGATCGAAGTACTGAAATACAATTCTTACTGCTATATTGATTGATTCCTCCTGTCCTACAACTCCGTCTATTACACTGGAACAGGGTCAAAGCCCATATAAGGGTAGAAGCTATAATTAGCAAAGAATAGAGATGTTTTAATAGCTTCAGATTATATAGGGTTTAAGGCAAATTTAGCTAGTAGTAGCCAGGTATACCAATCATCTTAAAGCCAGGTAATATAAGTATGTAGGTATTGTTCAAGCATCATATTTACCCTCTCAGTTTTACTAGCAGTTTCAGGCTAAAAAGCAGCTGGCAACAGACTTTAAAGATCCACGTGTTTGGTCAGGTGTTTCCAGAACTCAGTAATAAACGGGGGTGCTCTGTCAAAGACAATAGTTCAGGACAAGCCATGTAGTTTCCACACATACTGGATATACAACTCTTACCAGCTATTAGTAACTCAGTGTGGTCAGTTGAATATGGAGTAGTTTCGCGACGGTGAGGGTTCCGAAGATAAGAAGCTTCTCAGCAACAAATACAAAGGTTTGAGATGAACCTCTGCACAAGAAGAGGGGAATCAAACTGACGACAGATATATGTGAGGATATCCGCGTCGCCAAAGTCCACGACTCCTCAACGAATGAGATGGCTACGCTTAACGCGCTGCGCGTCTGTCCAAAGGGCAAGGGGCATGAGATGGTTCGCCGTGGCGATATTACCTACGGCGGGAATGTGGTGGTTAACCCATCTAGAGGGTTGATATCGAAGGGCCATCCCCTGGGCACGACAAGGATTGCACAATGCGCGGATCTAGTGTGGCATTTGCGTGGGCGGGCAAATAACCGCATCGTAGATGGAACAGACTGTGTGAAGCATAATTTGGGACTGGGCGGGGCAGCTGTGGTGACCGTTTACAAGAGACCGGATGGGAAGGCTGCTGGGATGGTGACCGATGAAGGGATGGCGAAGGTTTCCGGCGTCGGGTATAATCCTGCCGTGGAGACGAGGGGGGTCACTCGGGAACAAGTGGAGAGCGTTCGAAGTAGGGCCTGTCGGAGTGAGATCGCGATGGGTGATGTCTTTGCCAAGTTATGAATAAGGTGACCATGTCCAGCCACAGTGGCTTTATTGTACAGAGCTACAAGGTCGGGGATGTTCAATGATACTGACATATATTGGCTATGGACACTACTTCCTGCGCCGTCGCGTAAACTGGGTCGTCACCCGAGGGAGGAGTTTAACATGTTCCTGCGGCGTATAGATCTCAAAGGTTGGAAGGCGAATGGGTGTCGTGTTGCCTGCCCACAGCCCGGCACATCCTGCGTAGACTTCATCGACCGTCAGCCTCACTGTCACGGTATCTGAAGCTGGGAGACAAAAACCAGACGAGGGACACGCACAAGAGAGAAAGGCAACAACCAGCCCAACGAGTATCTAGCCTTGAGTAGTCCTTCATTGCCCGCCATATGGCCACAGGCAATGAATAACAAACAAACACTCAGGCATGCAAGCTCTGCGAATAGAACCCATGAGGAGCGCGTCGCCCCAATCGAGAAGATGACTGTTAATATGAATCATGCCAGAAGGTATATAGCCAGCGACTGGTGGGACTCTTCGCGCAGCACTCCGGTCTCAGGGTCTGTATATGCAGCCATAATCCTGGTTCCCGAGAGAAATATCATGGCATATGAGAAGTTGAAGGCGGCATAGGAGGGGAAAAACGTCGCAGCGAACTTGATTCCAAGTTGAGATGAGGTTAGCATATTGTTCGTATCTAGCTAGGGGAAGAGTGGAAATTCTGCTTACAGTATTGCCATTCATGAATTTAATAATGCCTGCGATAAACTGGTAGACGCCACCGAAGAACATCAAGACCCCAACCAGGATGCTAGGGGTGGTGACGGAGCGAGCATGAGGGTCAAGAGTAGCAATGAGAAATATCCCTTTTGATTTGGATGAGTCCGTACCGCCACTTTAAAATGGAATGGGCCCTCTCACCTGTAGCGAACGAGAGCAGCCCTAGGGGCAAAGGACTAGCGACAGTGCGCACAGGAGCCATTGGTACTGCGAGCTGCCTCACCATGAATTCAAACACATTTAGAAATAGTGAGGCAATGTAACCACCACCTTTAATATTGCGTACCTGGGCTTGATATCTAGCTACTAGGTCCATTCTGGGCACCTGATTCTTGTATACTTGGTGCAGCCTGCCTTCGTAGTGGCTCACCACCTTCCTCTGCTACTAGTTCAGCCACTTCGGCTCCTTGATGAGCAAGCATTTGAGTGGGTTGAAGCAAACATCTGCGAGATATCCAAATCGCATATCCACGGGTCTGGATGTAGTTTGATATCCGCATATCCGCAACAGTACGATATGGATAGTAAATAGTATCCGCTGTGCGGATTTGGATATTTTATGGATAGACTAACTATACAAACATAGCCAAATCTGTAACTGCATAAATTTGTGCATGTTTTATCTGTAAACTTATTAACACCCTGCCCGCACCTCCAAGTATATACTATTCTTTGCTGTTCTGACCTGGGAGGCCAGGAGAGTCTCCGCAGGTTTAGCAACTAGTGTGAAAAGAAGAGATAGCTCAATTAGGAAATAGAAGAGGTATTCACTGGTAGGGGTGCCTTAATCAAGTAGATTAAACTCTCACGCATCGCAGAGAGTTCCAACCCCTGAATGCTGAGTCAGAGAGGACTAAGCTGCCTCCTCGCAGAAGGTCTATTTACATCCTAGAATGCAAGGGGCCTTACAGGTATTTTCTAGTAATATCTTTACTAGTGTTGTACAATGTAAGGCACCGGTCGACGGCAAGAATCTACCAACTACTAAGCGGTCGTTCAACGAGACGGAGGAATACTGAATTGACCAATCAGAGGCCTTGAAGAAAGAGACACAATGATTTGCTTAGGGGTTTCTGGAGCTGCAAGGTCCTTGGAGTCTATTATGTGAGCTGACCGGCTTCGAACTCCCGCCAGTCTGAAGGCGGACCTCGGGATACTCCGATAGCCGAGAATCACTGCAGCCCAGGCGCCGTTGCAACGGGGGGTTGTAATACCGTTTCCTAACTGCCCAGGCGCGAAGGGAGGATCGTGAGGTTTGCCGTTGTGGTGAGTGAGTTGGCTGGCGGCGGAGATCCGGGGTCAGGGTATAGGGACAGAATGCGTGGGCGGATCAACACATCGAAGTGAAGAGTACGCAGATGTTTTTGGTTCCTCGGAGTCTGCCTGATGACTTGGATATGAGTTGACCTGGGCTTGGGAGTCAACTTTACTACTAAATCATTCGCGCATGAATTCATGTTCTATCGCTTGGTATGATTGTCGACTATCTACTCGTCCGTAAACCTGGACTTAGAGACTTTTCCGGCTTCTGTGGATGAGAATCATCCGACAAAACAGTAAAGAGATGAATATCATCCTCGCTCCCCGAGGCTGGTTTCTTAGCATTCGTAGTCGCCCGGAAGGTGCCCCTTCTCGGAGACATTTCGGTTTGATATGTCCGCTGCGTCGTTTCTGCGGACGAGGCGAACCATCTGGGGAGGACTCGTTTTAGTAAAGTTGCGATCGCTGGCATACAGGTACACATTACGCTGACGTCTGCCTCGATGACGCCAAAGTAGGAGATTTCACCGCCGTTATCTGCGAGGAGGTTTAGTACGGGCGCTGTAGTAGGCAGGGAGATGTACAGGAGACGTACAGGTGATGTTATAGGTAGTGATAGAGTGATAGAGATGCGTAAGACGAAGAATGCCCGCGATGATAATGCTAATGGGGTCAGCGCAGCGTAAACAGAAGCATGTTGGGATACGTACAGAATCCCCACGGAGAACATGCTGATCACGCGAATCTTCTTCGCCATGGGTAGATTCAACCGCACAAGTAACGGCAACGGAAGGACCATTACCACCACATCCAGGGCGATATTGATAGGCGGCATGGCCTTGAACGCGGTGTAGCTCAAACAGGTTCCCTGCGACACCCCATCGAACCGCGTCCAGTAGTACGAAGCCGGGGTGCAGTCAAAGGCACTCTGAAAAACGACGGCAATCGCATATGCCGCACAGAGGGCTATCACTGCGTACGTCACCCGCTTGAACGATCGCGTGGTGAAGATTCGAAGGTAGAAGAAGAGGATGGCGAGTTTGGCGACCGAAACGGTGAAGTAGAAGAAGATAATGCCTACGTAGAAGAGCTGTCCCTTCGTCAGCGTGTGCTCTCCAGTATGAGGGGCATCGTAGTAGATGGACCTTCATTTGGTGACTGATCTGGGCTCGGCTGAGCGCCCACATGTCGGTTCCCCAGCCCACCTGTGTACCTGGAGACTGTTATTCAGTGAATGGGGGCACAGGAGATGATTCCCACCTCGTATCATTATAATGGTGTCAGCCATGGCGGTACACTGGCCGGTTATTAGCATGATTCTCCCGATCTGGATGGACGTTCGTACGTAAATTATGACCCCAATTATATCATCGATCCCGAATGAGGCGGACAAGGGGGGGCGTCCGACGAATCTCAATCCCATGAAGAGGGTGGTCAAGGCGATGAATGCTGAGCCGACGGCAATCTGGATGTGCTGGCGACGGCGGGGAGGGATCTCGCAGATCGTGTTGGTGATGTTCATCGCATCTAGAGGACATTAGCATCCCGCGCCCATCTATAGAAGGGCGTCTTACAGAGGTAATCCTCTAACCCGCAGTGGTTCTCATAACAGGAGGTCATTCGACCATACCCTATCCCACACAGCGATGGTTTGACATCGCTGCAATTACTATCGATTGCAACCCCAGACAGACAGTTTTCCTAGACCGAGTCAACCATTGCTCGACCCAGATCCTGTCGTTGGATGATACGACGTACAGTGCATTGTGGGAGAGCAGAAATCCTTTCGCATGGCTCATCCGCGAGAGCCAGCCCTGAAATCAAGACGAGAGGGAAAATAATATGCATCCACATCTTTGCCATTTCTTGAGGACGGTCAAGGACTGCATTCCTGAAGAGTTCGACTTATTATGCGCGACCGTAACTTATATGAGTTGCATCCTGAAACAAGTCGGGAGGCGATGCGGGGAGATATACCCTGCCTTCAGGATTCACTTTGAAGTCAACAGCCGAGGAACATCTGAAGGAGCGCACAGATCCCTGGCCGCTGAACGCCTGGAGTGCAGCCACAGATCCTCTAGACCAGTAGGATCATGTCGAGGATACGAGGACCCGTCGAACAACCACCGCTCCCCCTGTCTGCCAAGTGCAAATGCCGGGGATAGGGGCGCGGGGAGAGCAGGAATCCCATCCCACATGGCCGAATGAGATGAACCCTTTTACGGGGAGCACGCGTCCCAACGTTCCGAGCTAGCTAGTAGCGAGTAGAAACAGGGCTGGGAGTCTGGAGATATTATTTCGCTCTTCCACCAGTCAGCGTCCGATTTGAGGCGAGAAAAGGGGAATTTGATGACGCCCAGCCAATAGTTTACTCTAGGAGATGATATTTCAAGCCACTAATCATGACTACTATTTCCCCAGGTTTCAGGTGAGACTCCACGGAGTACAGTGACTTGATCACTTTTCCCCGATGTATTGCAGTCCGGATATTCAATTTACTACCTACTGCCTCTCTAGAAACACAACCTTACTGGCATAGTCCGTCCGGAAGGAGTACTGCAACCCCAGATTCATCAACATCGACCCCGAGTATGGGCCTTGTCCATCCACACGGTACATCGCTTCAGCCTCCAACCCCTGCAGCCTCACTCGGGGCATGGTATGATTCACATTCGGCCCGAGTTGGAAGAAGAACAACACACCCCTGTCTTCAGAGAGAAAGAGCGCTGCTGGCCAATTCGACTCCTCTGGGAGACTGAGGCGCCACATATCCCCCTTCAACACGATCGGGTTGACCTTCTCAGCCAGAGCAATCAACTCCGGAATAGCCTTCTTCTCGTCCTCGCTCATTTCAGTCGGGTTGAGCTCGAGACCAAAAGATCCGCCCATCATGGCAACGTGCGCACGGAAGGATAATGGTGTGGTGCGCCCGGTTTGGTGATTAGGGACAGCAGAGATATGCGCGCCCATTGCACTTGCAGGGTAGGCAAGGGAGGTGCCAAACTGGATGAAGATACGTTCAACCGCATCGCTGTCATCGGATGTCCAGACCTGAGGGAAGTACTGCAGGATACCTGGGTCAAATCTTCCGCCACCAGACGCGCATCCTTCCCAAAGGACATTTGGGAACCTGCTGGTGAGGACGTCAAATACGTGGTACATTCCCAAGACATACGCGTGGTTTGCACTCGGAGATGCCATCTCAGCAACACCCCGGTTGTGATCCCACTTCACGTACGTGATGTCGGCACTATTTAGGATATCCGATATCGCCTGGATGATGAATTCTTGTACTTCTGGAAGTGCGAGATTCAGCACCAGCTGGTTCCGCTGTTCTGTGCGGGGGTACTGGCCAGCGTGAAGCACCCAGTCTGGATGTTCCTGATACAGGGTTGACTGAGGGTTGACCATCTCTGGTTCAACCCAGATACCGAAGCGCAGATTGGCCGAGTTAGCCACCTTGAGCGAGGTGATCTTGCTGACAAGAGGAGCCAGGCCATCAGGGAACCGCTCTGGGTTTGGAATCCAATCCCCGAGACCGGCAGCATCGGAGATGCGTGGATACTCCTTTCCAAACCAGCCATCGTCCATGACGAGTAGTTTCACCCCCAACGCTGCAGACTCCTCTGCGAGGCGTAACATGCTGTGCTGATCAATGTTGAAATACAGTCCCTCCCAGCTATTCAGCAATACCGGACGATCATCGGTTGCAAATTTGCTTTTGATGAGATGGTTTCGGTATAGGCGATGCAGAGCGCGAGACATGCCTCCCACACCATTATTAGAGTAGATCGAGACGCACTCTGGTGAAGTCAGGGTCTCGCCTGGGCCCAAGGTCCAGGTCAGCTGATGTGGGTGGAAGCCAAGAGCGGCGCGCGTCAGTCCCTGCGAGCCCTTTTCGACCTGGATGGCAAAGGAGCCCGTGTAGACGAGCGAGAACCCCCAGGCTTCACCCTGTGACTCGGTGGTTGAAGGATGGACAAGGGCGAGGAACGGGTTGTGCAGGTGGGAGGAGAAGCCCGTGGTACTGCCGAAACTACCGACATAATCAGTACATGGACGGTGCAGTGGCTTGATGCGGTATCACCTCTGTACCCCGTAGTCAACCTTTCGTCTCTGACGGTGGGCTTCTCTCGCCCAGTCACCGCGAAGCCCGACCATCTCCAGCTCTTCGAAGGGAAAGTCCACACTCATGCTGGCCAGGGACTCCACCGAGATGTTCTGTTTGCTCTTGGTGGCGTTTGTGATGCTGGTACTTCGCACAATGGCGTCGTAATCTGGAAAGACTGTATAGGTCAAGTCGGCGGCGACATCGCTATACTCATCATAGAGATGCACGATGAGAGTGGTCGCATCTTCAGGACCTCCAAAGGTCGCAGGTAGTCCAGAAAGGGCAGGCTTTCCCTCCACGAGCTCATGCGACCGATATTTAAAAGCAGAGACAGTGTGTCCTTCAGCCTGTCGAATTCGAACAGCTGGGATACGAAAGTCACCCCGCCCTTGATCAGGGAATTCGCGACGAACGCGGTCGGGCATACCCGTCCAACCATCTACAATTGGCTCTGGATCATCTGGAATTGGTCCCTGGATACGGCCTCCGAAATGGTCGGATCGCAAGTCGCCTGTGGCTTCGTCGACATGGAAACGGTAGGAGACATTGCGGCCGTTTAGGGCAAAACTGGCGCCATGAACGAGCACGGGCAAAGAGTTTAGATTATTACCGGTCTTGGAGGATGGAGCCATGCCAGAGAATATAATTGAAGTATATGAATGAGTGTCTAAGTGACTAGCTAAAAATAAGGTGAAATCCTGCGAATATATGCCCCCCCACTTCTTCCCCCGGTAACCCGAAGCAGCACGGACCAAGCTCCGTGGATTGTCTCGGTCTTGCATCAAATCAAATTGCCTTGTTCCTGCACTGTGTACTCCTATCACACAATATGACACTGGACAGCTTCCATAAATGCCACGGCCCTCCGTCCCAGTTCGCGAGCCTCGTCGCTGACCTGGTTGTGCTCCGATATTGTAGCCAACTTTTGTTTCCAAATGCTCATCTCTGACTGCCCATGATTGGGCCCTTATAACAGTTCCCACCCTGCATGTTCCGTCTGTCATCTGCATTGAGACCACGGGGGTAGAGGGCCATGTGGGTGTAGATGTACTGTCCAGCACACAAGGACCACATTGCTGCACAACTTATCACGGTATTGACCTCAGCCGGGTCATTCTAGTCATTTTCCTCGAGAAGGACCCTCAAGGACCACACACAATACAGTAAAGCGCCGGTTGGTGTTTCATTGGATATAAGACGAGCCAGGACGCGACGACGTTGATATACCATGCCTTCTCGTGAGTAGGACAGGGAAATGTCGCTGCCAGAACAAAATAAGGTCAGTTTCATTCTTCAAAGTAAGAGGATAGACTTACGCCCCACTGCTGCTCTCGGAGCCAAGTTCAGCTTGGTCCAGTGACAATAACTCGAGTAGTTCTTCGCGAAAAGTCGAGTGAACTTCTCAGCTGTTTAGAGATAGATGTAGAGCGAGCTTCACCAGTTTCATCTGGGCCGGGTGAGAAAAGGGAATCTGCTGTGCTACGATATAGAAAATTTCGCCCAATAATTCCAGATCGTAATCAAGATCCTCACGCTTGCCTTGGGCCTGCAGAAGCTGACATAGTTGAGCAGTGGCTTCATCTCATTGTATTCGACGGAGCGCCTAAGAATTTTGAATGCGCTCCAGTCAGAGTAGACCCCTGGTGGCGTTTCCTCAACCTCAATCTTGCAGCTCTGTAGCTTGAATGGCGGCATGGTGATTATATATACTGTTAGTTGTTGAATTTGAGCAATGTTATCTGAGGTGAGACTTGATATTTATGCCCCAGCTAGCTCAAAGAAACCTTCATATTCAAATAATAACAAAAAAAAGGAAACAAAAGAACCAAGACAGAGCAGAAAAGAACACAGCACACAGAACTACAACGATGAATTATATATTATTGCCTTGTTAGTTCTAGTCTATGGATGAAAATGTAAATATACAAAGCACCTTATATGGCCTTCTAGGTGCCACATTTCTAAAATGGAACAGCTCTGTCCCCGAATTTAAAGGCCCAGGCTGTATGCAGTACCAGGTATCTATATACTGTACTCCAGTATACGTAATGACGGACTCTGTATTCCGCAGTCCGTCTCCGTCTCCGTCAAACATCATCCGCTGAGGGACAGACTTATTTGAGTCTTCCACGACAATCCATCATTTAATAGACTCAACATATTTCTGCCAAGATGTCATCAGTCATTGTGACAGGGGAATCGCACCTAGTAGATTTGTCTTCGTCGTGGAGGCAAGATGTGCACTTTTTAGGCGACAAGAACGGCAAAGTCGAGTTGCGTTGCCCATTAACATTTGACAACATCAATGATACTCGCACATACCTGAAGCAGCACCTGGCAGCCGCGTTTCGGGTCTTTGCCAGGCAGGGCTTTGATGAGGGTGTTGCAGGCCACATCTCCCTGCGCGATCCCGGCAACCCAGAACACTTCTGGATAAACCCGCTCTCTACGCATTTTTCCCAGATCCGTGTGAGCGACTTGGTCCTTGTCGGTGAGAATGGTGAGGTCCTCCCAGAAGGCGCACAGAGTGCCATCAACGGCCCAGCATTTGCCATCCACAGCGCCATACACCGCGCGCGGCCAGACCTCAACGCAGCATGCCACGCGCACAGCGTCTACGGCAAGGCCTTCAGTTGCTTCGGTCGCCCGATCGAAATGCTGTACCAAGATGCGCTGCGCTTCTACAACGACCTGGCCGTGTATCCTCGCTACGGCGGCACCGTACTCACGGCGGAGGAGGGCGACCGTATCGCGAGAGCGCTAGGACCGACCTGCCGCAGTGTTATTCTACAGAATCACGGCATGATTACATGTGGCCGGACGGTTGATGAGGCCGCCTTCTTGTTCATTGCGCTGGACCGATGTTGCCACGCGCAGCTGCTTGCCAACGCCGCTGTATGCCCTGGGTTTGAGAAGAACTACATCCCTGATGAGCAGGCGGAATTTGCGCACAAAAAGAGCGGCAACTCGAATAAAATGTGGCTGGCTTTCCAGCCGTATTATGACCAGGTGGTCAAGCAGGAGCCGGATTTGCTGCAGTAGCAGGGGTTTAGCAACATTTCAATGGTGTATTTAAATGTGGACCGTAACCTCTACGAAATTGTTTCATTCATATCAAAGGTCGCAAGAGACATGTTTTCGTTCATAAACCCAAACAGCAAATCTTGCCCAGGAATACCAAGATCCTGAAATGGTTGCATCTGTCCAAGGTCATCATATGTGGGCGAGGCATTGGAGAACTGCCAACCATTGTCGGGGATTTGACGAGGTGACCAAGCCTGGAACTCTACGGGCGCTACAGGGGCAAATCGTCAGTATCAGAGACCTGATATGCAGATGGGAGTTGGCTCACTTGGTGATTCTTGAACGCCCTTGGCGGCCATGAGCCTGCGAATAATACGCGCTGTATCTGCAGCCCCCGAGTTCGGCACAGCCAATGCATCCAGGCACCTCAAGCTCGTGCTCAGTAACATGGACGATTCGGCATATGCGTTGCTGTCGTTGCCAGCGGAAAGTGACGCCGTGTTGAGGACGTGGATCGTACATGCGACGTAAACCGCATAACCGAGCAAGTAGCTAGACTTCCGCAACGGATAGATGGATTGATAGCTTAGAGCGAGACTGGTGATATGCCGTGACGCTGTTGTACACTGTTTCCACGAGAAAGCCGATGTCGCAATGGTCGCGGTGTCGTTGTGGTTGCTGGTGCTGCTGCTGGGCGCGGCGATAAAAGGTCGATGTAGTAGAACAATGAGTGAGTGATAGGTCATCAACATCACAATGTGGTTTGGCGCGACCGTGACAGGTGGATGGATGAGATCCTTCATCCACGGCTCGTAAGTTAGATGGGCTGGCAGGTCACGGTACCAGGCTGTCAGGATCTCATTGAGAGGGCGGATCTCATCAAGAGTCTTCCGGGTGGTAGCTCCGACGAAGTAGATCTTGTCAATGATCTGGGTCATGATCTGGGACAGCAGACAGAGCTGCTGGAAGACAGTAACTGAATATGTTAATGGCATCGCAGAAGAGGTGGCATTGCTACTCTCCCCTGGTGTGGTATGGTCATCATAGGGTCCCCACGGCTCCAACTCTTCGAAAGTATCCATCAAGTCCTGCGAAACATGAACATCTTGGAGTCTTATTGTAGGAGGCCGGCCAAGATACAGGCTTTGAAGCTTCTCACAGACAAAGGCACCCCAAAAGACACGTCGCCGAATCTCAACCGTCTCAATATTATGCGTGTTAACCTCCAAGTCTATATGAAGACCCAGGTCATATACCATGCGCATGGCGTAGCCAGTATATAACCAGCCCTTAGAAGTCATGCCCCTGGCAATGAATGTTGAGCCAAGCATGACCAACGCGATGACAGTAGATATATTTGACTGAATAAGTAATCCCTCGTGTAGTAAGAGCTTGTCACACTGAGTAAAAAAGTGCTGTCCTGCTGTTTCTGGGTTCGTTGGATTACTACGCACCTCAGGCCGCTCAGAGAATTTAGAAGCACACGCAAAAACAGCATACAGCAAGAGGTCGGAGCAGTAGGATCCCCCATGTTCCAGTTCTCGCATAAAGGTTGGTCGATACGTCAGTAGGAAAGTATGATGCTGCCGGCTCCAGTGAAGATCAAGAAGATGAAGTGCCAACTCGGCTGGTATTCCGCGTATAGATGTTAAACGACGCAATTGGTGTTCCCGCTGCCTCTCGGTTGCAGCGTTAGCAATTAACTGGTATCGTAGCAACTCCGTAGATGCTGCTTGTTGCTCGAGACCCACGGCGGGCATCGGGCTGGGGCCATGAACAACAGATGTTGAGCTGAAAATGCTATCGCTGGCTTGGTGGCTTCTATATGTATGGGTGGACTCGCCGGTAGCACAGCCACCTTTTCCCTGGCTGGGAGAGATCAAAGTCTCGTTATCATGTTCCAGGCTGAGATCAGCATGCTCATGGTTATGGATGTTGTCGCGGTGTATATCATCGGCGTCATCCTCCCTTGTTCTTGGGGCCGGCCGCGAACGTCCAGGACCGCGGATCAGTTGCTGTTCAATGTGAAGTTCCCGTCGAGGGGGCGTGGCGCGACCAGGCCCTTGCGATGCCGGCGCAGTCGATGTGGTCCCCTGATCTGATAATGATACGCGGCCATTCCGCACGATGACAGACTCAAGCAGAACATGACGTTGGGCATCATCAGCACTCTTCAAACGGCTCAGTGTATCCTCCAGTGCTGCTTTTTTACTTTCCAGGGACTCGATAATGGCAGCAGAGGGACGTTGTTTTGGCGGGCCGTTGAGATAGACGCACAACCTATTGGTATTGCGGCAGGTGGAGCAGGTAGGCTTGCTGGTGTCGCATCTGATCTTGCGCTTGCGGCAGAACTCACAGGCCCGGACCATGTTCTTAGCTCATTAACAATCCTGATCAGCTCGCAAGTCATGTCTGAGGGAAGAGAAAGCGCGTTGACCAGTCATGTGCTGTGGAGACATGAGCCAGGGCCACGTGACCTCCCCGCATTGTGGCTGAGGGAAGATTCGATCAATTAATTCCTGCAGGATCGCTTTTGTTCTAAACTCCATTAGACCGAAGATAGGCCGGCGGTGGGCAGGTATCGCCGCCGTTACGTACTCAGTTGTCCCTGTTGTGGAACTCGCGCGGATTCTGTCGCTCCGTCAGACGGCCTCAAGAACTCCGTCTTTAACACCGCGACAATGTTAGTCGAGCATCCACAATGCGTTCGTTCATGGCCACCTCCGGCATCCTCGGTGTATACTACCCTCGCCGCCTCCAAAAGGATCATAATTTCATCAGAGAGACATCGCGGGGAATCCACCCCACAACCCGGACGGCCTGTCCTGCTGTAATCAGCCCGTGGAGATTGACTTCATGAAGGATGTCAGCGTGCGAAGCCATGATTTACCGATGACCGCTTCGTTAGACCGACTGATCAAGTTCCGCGTCAATTGTCGTCTCCGTGTCGATATACAGGCGGATTTTCATCTCCGCACATGGTCCCATCAGTCACACCTGGTATGTTAAGCATTGAGTGGTTGGTTGGGTTTCTCCAGTTGATATTCCAGTGTCTCGCTCGACATTTACACACCACGAAGATCAGGCAAAAAGCTTGTATTGCAGAATGGCGTACTCATCACCCCTGACTACCTTGATTCAAAACCCCCAGTTACGCCTTCTCAATGCCCTCCGAGCGAATGCGAAGCCTATCATGACATTCTTGGGCCTTCCGTCCTTTCGCACGGCCCAGATTGTATCCCAGACCGGCCTTGATGTCAGCGTTCCTTATCGTTGATAGATTTACTTCACTACTGATAATCGCAAAGGGGATCATCATCGACTGTGAGCATGGCCATATCAGCGACGATGCTATGCACAGCTCGACTGCTGCCATTGCCGCCATGGGAGTGTCACCGCTGGTTCGTATCAGAATGACTCACACGGATTTGATTAAAAGAGCTCTGGACGCTGGTGCGCAGTATGTGACGTTTTAAATACTGCCACTCGGTGCTAACAGGTCGAAAGCGGCATCGTTGTACCACAAGTGAATACTGCTGAAGAAGCGAGGGGCGTTGTCTCGAATTCGAAATTCCCTCCACAGGGACTTCGAGGTCAAGGCTCAGCGTTTCCAGCCATCGCCCATGGCATCGACATTCCGACATACTTGAAAACGGCGAATGAAACAATTATTACCTGTCTTCAAATTGAATCGAAAACGGGGCTTGAGAATATTGACGCAATCTGTGCTGTACCTGGTGTCGGTTAGTGATGGACCCCAGAAGTGCTACAAATGGTCTGCTAATCTACGTCAAGATATGGTATTCATTGGGCCGAACGACCTCGCCCTATCGGTCCTTGGCTATGTGCCCGCAAAGGGTGATGAACCCGAGTTTGTTGACGCTATCGAGACGATTGTGGCAGCGGCCCGAAAGCATGGTAAATGGGTTGGCCGATTATGTAACAACGGGTCTTCGACCAAGGAGGATCTCAAGGTGTTCGATACCGTGGCAATGAGTTATGATGTCCGGGCAATTCAGAACTGGTATACGGCGGAGTTGCAGGTTGCACGCTCGTGATGCCTCTTTTGCTTGAGAGGATGATGCACGGGTATATAAATTAGCAAGAGCTAGATTGAGTCTTTGTTTATGTTATCAGTCTCCAAATAAACTTGTGATAATCCCATTCTTGACTATCTGATGAACTGGTAGAAAGCCATCTGAGGTTTAAAGCTAACTGACCTAACACTAGAGGAGGATCACCTCGCCCAACGTGTGAATGCTCTTCTGCTATATTTGATGGCAAAGGATAAAGATATCAAGTTCAAAAATTTAGATTACCATCCGGAACAGTCTAGTCTATACGTATAAAAATCCTCATGTCTATTCCCTACGCTGCAGGGTGTGATAACCAAGCTGCTTCCGTGCCTCGGCGATTGTAGCTCCAGTCGTCGTCAATTGTCGAATGCCAGCTTCGCTCTTCTCGATATTTCGTGCAACTTCCGCCACTTCACGAACTCGATCTCGAGGAACAATCACCACACCATTTGAATCGGCAACAACGATATCACGCGGGTTTACATGGACCTTTCCAATGCCGATCGCCTCGTTGACGCCTCCCACTTGGACCCGATCCTTGCCAGTTCGCATCCAACGACCAGCGGTGAATAGGGGGTACTCCTCGCTGATGGCCAGATTCACATCACGGCAGACGCCATCGATCACAGATCCAGCAATGCCTCGTAACCCGGCATACTGAGTCATAATATCCCCCCAAACGGTACAATCCGTGCGACCCCCATTGTCGATAACCACGAAATCGCCAGTCGCAACATCGTCGATGAAATCACCAACACTTCCTGGGGGGTCGCTGGCGGGTACATAACGTACAGTGAAGGCCGGTCCAACGGTAACCTTTTTGTAGTTGGTCAAAGGACTGATTCCGAACGCCTGTCCAGGGATTCCAAGTTTATCAAGCGCGTCAGAGACCGCAGGACCATCTAACCCGTTGAACAGCGCCACCAACTCCTGATCCTCGGTGCTGGCTTTGTTTGGATTCTGCGTGGAGGATGAAGCGCGTGCGGCTTTGACTATCGGTGTATCATCGCGGATGGCATGAAATTTCGCGTCGTGCATGACCTCGGCCACGGGTTTACCGTCCTGAACCTCCTTGACCATCAGGGTCTCGCGACGGTCAATCTGCTCGCCTAATTTCAGGACGTCCTCAATATGCTCGGCCGGGATGAACACGGTCCCACAGATATCAGCGATCACATAGTCGTCTTCGTGCACGATGACGCCTCGCATCTGCACCGGTGTACCAGAGGCAACTTGCACCAATCGATTGCGTCCGCTAATCATGGTCACATCGCGGCCATACAGGGGATAACCGACATCACGGCTACCGTTGATGTCACGACACATGCCATCAATGACAGTCCCACGAATGCCCTTCGCTTTGGCGGCATTTGCAATGATATCCCCCCAGCATGAGATACCTTCCAGGCCGCCGGAGATGACCATAACGCGGTCATCCGTCGAAATCGCATCGATGACCGGGGTGAAAGGGTGCGCTGTAGCGGCGGTATCCGTCTTGGGGCCGACTTTCACCGTGCTGGCGCGCCCAACGATCTTCGGGCAGTCCCAGAGTGGCCGTAGGCCGTACGTTGCTCCTTTGAGTTGGAGAAAGTCCAAGGCATCAGACACTGTACTGGTGTCGAGGGCGGAAAGTCGGTTCAAAACACTGGGTTCACTCATATTGGAAGTTGTTGAATGGCAATAGTTCATATGAAGGCAGAGACAGAGTAAAACTGTTTGCCGAGCCTGGTCCTATTTATGAGGTCTTCACTGCTTCTATCTGCCATATGCATCTCCGACTCCGGAGGTTGACACCAACCGTGCTGGACGGGGGTTCCCTCCCGACGGACCCCCGACGCAGCCCCGACGGAGACAGATGTCCGCCCGGGGCTGTAATTCCCGCCCCCGCGTTTGCGCCCACGGGGAACAATTGACCGCGGTTTGGGAAGGAGAGCGCTTACTCCGGAGTAGACTAGCACTCCCGCAACCTGTCTATACTCAATACGACCAACCCTTGGGGCACTGGTATGTATTCAGTCTCATCCGCACATACCATAGTAAATAAATAGCGCCAACTCCCACACCGCAGCTACGACCTCATTCTCAATGAATTCCCTCCCCTCCCCGATCCTGACTCTCTGAGAGCCTATCGACGCCATCATGACTGCAGAACACCTAGGGCATGTATCTCGGGATGACCTTGATGATGAGAAGGCTTGCAGCTCCGAGAATATCGAAGACAGCACGATCATTACCACCATCGAAAACTTCCAGGTGCTTGGTCTTGCTTCTGAGGATGCAGACTACTATCGGACCTTCCCACCCGAAAGAAGGAAGAAGATGGTTCGAAAGGTAAGGACCCAACAACCTCACTGAGCCGAGCAGAAAGGAACTAATAGCAGATGTATCATAGGTTGATGTCAGACTCGTGCCTATGCTTTCGCTCCTTTACCTAGTTTCCCACCTCGACAGGTCAAACATCGGCAACGCAAAGATTCTGGGACTCACAGAAGACCTGAACTTGAGCGGTGTTCAGTACAATATTGCGCTCAGTCTTTTCTTCATCCCCTATGTTCTCCTTGGTAAGTACATCATACAATGTGCCACTAAACAGTCACTGATGAAAACTCAGAGGTACCAAGCAATATATTGCTAAAGCGTTTCACCCGGCCCTCTATCTATCTAGGTATCTTAATTGTCACCTGGGGAACTATCATGACCTTGACTGGATGTGTCAAAACCTTTGGGGAATTAGTGGCCGTGCGAATCCTGCTGGGAGTCTTCGAGTATGTCACAGACCCCTTTTCCATCTTCCCCCTGTTGTCTGATTGAAATCCTAGGGCTGGATTCTTTCCCGGCGCGGTATATTTGTGTTCGTTTTGGTACATGCCCGGAGAACTTGCCACCCGTGTTTCCGCATTCTATTGTGCAAGTGCGCTATCCGGTGCCTTTTCTGGTCTTCTTGCGGCTGGAATCAGCCAGATGGATGGCATTGGTGGTTATGCAGGCTGGCGCTGGATATTTATACTGGAGGGCTTGATCACCGTCAGCATGGGGGTAATGACTTTCTTCTTGCTCGTTGACTCGCCGCAGTTGTCTACCAAGTGGCTTGATCAGGACGAAATTCGGTATCTCGAGATACAGCACTTCATCAAGGAAGGTGGTCAGTTCAAAGAGGAAAACAAAAAGACGACATTAAAAGACGTTTGGGACGTGATGCTAAACTGGAGGCTTTATTTGTTGGCCTATATCATGTTGTGCCAGTCTGCCTGCGCCTACGGTTTGTCCCCATCTCACTTTAGACATAGGAATCGTTGCTGATTTATTCTCTACTAGGAACGAAATTCACCCTCCCTACCATCACAGAGGCAATGGGCTTTGAAGGCACCAGTGCGCAACTTATGACAGTTCCGCCCTATATTGCTGGTGCCATATCCGCCGTCTTTTTCTCGACATTGTCTGATCGGTATCATTGGCGCATGCCATTTATAGCAGTACCATTGCTCCTTATCGTCACCGGTTACGCCATCATAATGGGACTTAAGGGTGACCTGGAAGCCCATATTGGGCCCGGGTTTTTCGCCATCATTGTGACATGCATGGGCATCTACCCAACATATCCAGCCACAGCCTCTTGGGCAATAAACAACTTGGCCCCTTCAAAGCGTCGTGCTATTGGAAGTGCGTTCAACATTTGTGTCGGTAATACCGGGGGCATTATCGGGAGTTTCATGTACCTTGATAGTGAGAGCCCGACCTATCCTACAGGCTTTGGTTTGTCATTGGCCTTTGGTGCCACAGGTCTTATCATGGTTGTCATTATCGAAGTGTCGTTCTGGTACGCCAACAAACACAACGCCAAGATGACTGAGTTTGAGATCCGGGAGAAATACACCGACGAGCAACTGGTGACATTGGGAGATAGGTCTCCTCTTTTCAAGTACATGTTGTGAATGGAAAGGTATCTCGGAATTTAACCATGTCAGGCCTTGAGGCTGATATTTAGCTAGTTCGCTGTTAATTCTTTTAGTCCCAGTATGGTTGTAAAGCGGCTCTTCATGGCTACAGATCTAACAGGAAGCATTATGGGTAATACTACGTAGCTAGTAGTTAACCTAATTCACCAGTCATTTCGACTCGTCTGTTTATCACCAGTAATCCGCCCACTGTATATTCCATGTAGACTTGTTAAACCCAACCCATGAAACCCGCCCCAACCCGCCAAGAAACGGGTCGGGTCAGTGACTTTAATTACCCACTGGATTGTGGGTTCTAATTTACTACCCACAACCCAGTGGGGTGGGTTGCCTCAGGTGAAAAACCCGCCCCAACCCGTGGGTCAACAAGTCTAGTAGTATATCCCATGTTAAATTAACTAAAAGTTATATTAATCCTAATAACAAGACAGATACTTAGCTTTATTTTCTTTTAGCTATCTGTAGGAAAGAATTAAGTAAGCAGATTACCTGTCAATGTCTGGTACTTGTAAATAGGGTTTACTGTCTACACAGATAATATTAGCAAACATGTTTCTTATTTACAGACAGGCAATCCTATCACCTTCATGGACCTAGTATATTACCACAACTCACCCAACACCACGACCCTTCTTGACCAGAGTCAGACTTTGTTGGGGATAGGCTCCCAAGCAGCCAGCAAACATTCCAACTAAGCATATAATAGCTCGGGATGGGCCTGGGAAGGTGAAGGGTGAACAGCATCTCCAAGGAAGCCGTCTCCACACGACTCGCCACGGTCCTCAATACATACTGGCAATCCTCCCTAGCAGCATTTCTCATCACCCACGCCTCCCCACAGGATCCCATAAACAGCCCACAACCCGTCGGCCACATCAATCCAACCTTCAACACAACAGCCGCAACAACAGCCAGAACCGTCCGCGTGTATCGTACAAATACGGGCTGGGTGACTTCGTTCATACTCACGACAGCCGCCCGGCAGCTTTCTGCGCTGGCGGGCTTGATCCTCCGGTCAATAACTATCGCCCCTGATGTTCTGGGGTATGTCTCGTCGCTGACGAGAGGGAATCCGGTTATCCCGACTCCGGAGGGCGGAAGCGCGATATCTGGCTCTGAGCGTGCGCGTATATTGCGCGATATGCGGGTGGCGTTTTGAGAGGTCGGTGGGGAAGAGGGAGAGGGGAAGGAATTAGTGGTTGTTGCCTTGGTGGATTCAGGGCTTGGAAACGGAAATCCAAGGGGAGAGAGACAGTGCCGGAGACTTAATCAGAGATATCAGTATCACTAACATTGACCTCCCGGGAAATTCAATGCATTTAGTTACACTGTACGAATATTATGACTCTTTATAATGAAACTGCCACCTCCAGCTGTGGTAAACAGGTTTAAGGGTTCATACTAGAGCTCGATACGGCCCTGCGTTGCATGTATATTCCGCATCTAATCTGACCCAATAGACCTTTCCCTAATAATCAATAAGTTCAAATCAATATAGCAAAACAACTGAACGAGTATACCTCCCAATCCGTACTGGACTACGGAGTATTACAGCACCAACTTAAACGACGGCTCCCGATCATCCCCATACCCAGTATACTTATCATACCTCCCACCCTCCTTATCCTTATTAATCTGCCAAACATGCAAAATATTAAGCAACACCCTAGAAGCCAGTCAGCTCTCACCCATCTACTCCAATACCAAATGGTAGAAAAAGGAACTCACGCAATCCAAGCATAACAAAGCACCCCCAAAATAACCGTGTGACTCTTCCTATAAGCCGGCTTTTCCCCATTCGGATACAGAAAAGCAGCGACAATCCCCCCACAATTCGCCAAACAAACCTGCATCGCCCCTGCCGTCGCCCGCTTGTAGTGTCCCGCACTATTATTCAAGATCCAAACGAGCAGCGGCGGCACAGAGCCGTAGATCCCCGACGCCATCAGGAACGTTAACCCGTACTTCGTCACATTGCTCTCCACCCGCGCGATAAGCGCATACCCGAGTACCGCGAGCGGGAGTGAGAACAAAATGAGTATCCCCCGGACCCGAAGCCGGTCGGAGAGAAATGCCACGGCGATGCTAACTGCCGAGGCGACGGCGTAGGGCGGCACAGAGAGGAGCTGGGCATCGTTTGCGGTGTAGCCGAGGGATTGGATGATGGAGGGGAGGAAGAGGCTGAAGGAGAAGAGGGCACAGCAGATGGAGAAGTAGACGGTTCCTGTGAAGAAGAGCTGGAGGGAGAGGATCCCCCGGCGGACTTCGGACCAGCGGAAGCGCTCGGTGGAGGACGTCTGGTGGGAGGCGCTGAGGCGTGCTTTGGCGAATTCGCGTTCTGCGGGGGTGAGGAAGGAGGCTGTTTCAATGGAGTTGGGAAGGAGGAAGTATGCGCCGAAGGCTATCACGCAGGTGATGATGCCCTCTATGATGAAGATCTAGGAATGAGTTAGAAAAAGACTGAGAATGAGTGGAGAGAGGGGTGTACCCATCGCCAACTGCCGTGTATAGTAGACGTCGCAGGGATTGCTGAGAAGCCTCGAGCGAGAAGACCGCCAAACGCGCCGGAAAGTGAAGCACTCGAGTAGAAGATTCCCACGCGTAGGGCTAGCTCTTCCCTGGTATACATTGTCGACAAGAACAACAGTGATCCTGGGTATAGACCACCTTCAAAGGTTCCGAGGAGCGCGCGAACAATCACGAACTGAGCATATGTCTTGACAAAGCCGATGCACATCACAATAATGCCCGTCACAAACACCAGGAATGGAAGCCAGAACTTGGGCGTCATCCGTTTTATCACCAGATTGGATGGAAGTTCGGAGACCACATAGAAGACGAAAAAGATAGCCAGTGCATTTGCATATTGAGGGTTGCTCAGGTTAAGATCATCTTCAAGCCCTAGGATCTTTGCGTTCCCAACGTTCGATCGGTCGACAAAATTGGCTAGATATAGGACTGCCAAGGGTGGAAGAACTCTGCTCGTAAGGTTAGATTTAATACAAATATTCCTATAGATACCCACCTGGTATCCAGCTTCCATAAGAGCTTCTTCCTTAGTCTCTTAGTATCCGCATCATCACCGTCGTCTGTCACCTGGAAGGTGTCTGGAAATGCCACTTCGGACTTTTCTGCCATGGCCAGTAGTTGATTGTTTGAATTGCATACGCTAGGTGGCGGCAATCGCTTTAAATAACCTATTGTTGTTTCTAGCTATGGCTAATGTCGCAATAATTAGCGCCGCTTGAGTGATATTTCTTAGACATTCTACGTAGTAGGATTCTTACTTGGAGTAGCCTCCTCATATCCTTGAAAAGGCTAACAAATTAAGGTAGCTTGAGAGATAAGTAAATATCTAGATCCAATACCGTGGCCCAGGCAGCTTGCACGGCTCTGCTACTCAGTAAATAGGTATAAAGTTGTGCTCTGTTCATTACATCGACCTAGGAAAAATCTTCCGATGGTTACCAGCCTTGATATTATTATTTCTTAAGAAAGTTTTGGAGTAAGTGACTGCAAATTATGCCATGACTCCACAAATATTCGACAGGGATGCCATGTGGTTGTACGGAGTAGAGCCCGCTGGTAGGTATTGCGCCATAGCTCCCATTGGTGTCGTTGGCACCTTGGAGATGGAAAATTTATTTTTTTTGATGATTCCAAACAGTAAAGAGTACGAAGTAATGAGAGTCAACTGTGGGCAGTTCAAGGTTCGTTTCGTACTGTAGTCATTGGTATCCAGATGAATATCGTGCAGGATTACCCTCAAGGCGGGCTACTGCGGTGATACAACTAAATCCTATATCAGATGGCCCTCTACAGACTTCTCTATCGAAGTTAACTCTTGCAGCCACCACCAGAGCTGCCAAATGTCATAAGATCCTCAGTCCTACAGTAGTTAGCCTTAAAATACTGGCCTCGCCCTCTGCTGGCTGGGTGCCCCCCCTTGGTGGTGGTCTCGCTGGTGTAACCCAGCAATACTTCTATATTTATTTTAGTAGTATTTCTCTGACCTCTACTACTTCCACTCCTACCCCTGTCCCTGCGTAAAATTGTCGGGTTAGGGTTAGGTCAGGTGGCATTGAGACTACTATATCGCCCTTTATAGCCGACCATTACACGACGATGACGCCGTGTTCATTTCCCGTAAAGACGGTGGAAGAGTCATCGCAGTTTAGACCATAACCTTACAATATGCAAAAATTGGTTGAAACAAGCTAGCACCACCACTAAAATACATGTAAGTTATAAATATCTAGAAGCCTAATATATTAGTTAGGGGTTTATATGATATTATCTCCATTAACTCTAAGCAACCTCCTACCTCAAACTCACCACCCAAAAATCCCAATCGAAAAACTACCTAGAGCTACGTTACAACCCCGACTCCAAATCCTCCCCCCATCCACATTGTCTTCTTTGTAACGCCCCTCCTCGCAAGTTCCCAAGCCGACACATTCGGCCTCTCAAATTTCTCCTCAAAGCTATCCCGCACAATCCCAACCCCATCCCTTACATTCAAATCCAACGGGCTCAAAAACGGATTCGGTCCATCCCCGTACAAGAACTCCATCACATCATCTTCAATCCACACCGCGTGTCCGACTTGCCAGTACTGCGTCGGGGTACCCAGCACGACCTTCGGACGCGAGCGCGGGTCCGGACGAGCACGCCAGGTGAGTTTCTCGCGCATGTCTTCCAACAGCTCTAACCACGACCCGCCGTCGTCGAGGAAGTACAGGAAGCTGAGATTCACGGAGCGAAGAGAATCTGGGAGCGCGGCGAGGAAGGAGCCCAGGTTGGTCTTATCGGTTAGGAAGCCCGAGAGGCCGAAGTGAGGCTTCGATCGGAAACATTGTGTGGAGGGGCACGAACTGGTCGCGGGAGCCGGCGGTGACGATTTCCTATCGTTTGAAGTAGATGTCATCCTTGTCCAGGAGCCCTGGACAGATATGACATTTTAAAGCATCTCACAAAAGCAATACTCCCCTCCACGGAATACCATTATATCAGGGGACTTCAATACCCACCACCCACTCTGGCAGCCTGAAACAGAACCATATTCTGTCACAACCGGAGCAACAGCACTTATAGAGTGGTTTGAAGCCCATAAGCTAGCACTCTGCATTAAGCTGGGCACCCCTACCCGCAGATTTAATGTCCTAGAGCTTGTCTTCTCTGGCCTTCCTGCGGAGGCTATAGTGGAGGATTACCTCCTTACTACAAGTAACCATGCAAATATACTAACAACAGTAAACTAGAAGGAGCCCCCGCCCCGTCTAAAGCTTGGCTGTACCAACTGGGAAAATGCCAGGGCACTACTAAGTCTACTACATACCAATCTCCCTATTGATACTTGTAAGGCGCCTGCGGGGCCAGAGGCACTTCCCTGTGCGGTACTTAGTGGGTTCTAGGCTCGTGAACATAGTTCACGAGTAATGTTGGTCTTTTTGGTAAGACTTTATTTTTCCATCCAAACATGCCTCTCCAACCTTGCAATGATTCCGCTTGTCTGTAGCAGATTCGCTGTCCCGCCTACCACTTCCAAGTGACAATCCTCTGGTTGTCTAGAGACAAGCAGCCTCTTTCGCAGATGCAAGACAGATTCAGTCTTTCATCTATGTTATTGCGACCTTGTTGGTCTAACAACAACCCACATTATCGAAATTACTATAAAATGTCATCCTCGATGGCTTGTCTATCGTTTCTAGAATTGTTGAGCAATAATATTATCGACGCGAGAAGATTCCGGGGTCACCACCAGGTCCCTTCCAAAACTCACCAGAACAGTAAAGCTACCATTCTCAATCGCCGCGCGAACGCACATTCCCTGGATGGTGTCTCAGCAAGTTGGATACAATTGCGGTATTGATTGACATGATCGTCTTCAATGTCACTAGGCAATCAATCGTGGTTCAGCACTTGTATTTTCATACTCTGCTGTAGCCTTCCCAAACCAAGGAGAAAACCCTGCTGGGCCTAGAGCAGCATCGGAATGTGCTAGAATCTCGGACTTGTTGCCAACAGTTTTCAAGTAATTGACTTAGAGGAGGAAGAGAAGTTATTCAAAATTCCGGAAGATAACATGCACTTTTTATCAGCAAATTCCTATAGTATTTAGTTAAGGTTTAAGTAGTTCAGTATATTTAAGCAGCAGTACGATGACTGCCCGGATGAACTTGCGTAGAAAGGCGGGAGAAGAGGTGTACCCATAGCTTGTTGGTTACATTGGAGCCTGCATTCTTGACAAGTGACAAGGGATGGCTGGTTGGTTACACTACGAGCTTGCACATATAAATGAAGGCTTCAGCGCCCAAAATCCCAGCCATAATAATCCGCTCCGACACCCTGATGGAAGCTGCTGCCGGCATAGTCGGGTTTGTGGCACTAGGCCTTGAGGTCTGCCATGGCCTTCTGACCTATTACTCATCATGGAAGGATTGTCGAAGCGACGTCGCTGACATATGTGCCTCTTTACAAGAAACTGAGCGGATTCTGGTGCTGTTGAGAGAATCTGTTCGTCGTTGGGAAGCTAGCTCTAGTGTTCTGAATTCGGACTCACATGCAACAAGTGATGCGTCGCTCAACACGGCATTGCAAACATGCGAGAGCACGATGGAAAAGCTGGACAGGAAAGTCATGAAGATCCAGCAGAGCACTGGGAATGATGGGTTTCTTGTTCGGACGAGGATGTCGTGGGAGAGGGTCAAGTATCCGCTAAAGGAAAGCACCATACTCAAGGTGCGCGACCTGCTTCATCAACAAAAAGTGGATGTAATCTTGATTCTCAATGTTTTGGGAATGTGGGTCCCTCCATATCGCGCACCAAATTGAGTGGAATGCTGACATTGGTATTGTGTGTGTTAAGTGACAGCTCCTCCGCCACAGTCGCGAAACTCGACGGTTTAGACCAGAAGATGAAGCAGATTTCAATAGACATTTCAGGCGTCGACACTCGTCTTGCAGGGTGTGAAGATATGCTGCAAATGCCGGGACAAGGTATGGACTTCCCCCAGTTTACCGCAGCTCATGTTGTCTAAAGCCCATCTCTTTACTTTGAAGATGAGAAACAGCAAGCAGTCCTCAAGTGGCTATGCGACGAGGACATAAGCTTGTACCACCACGAAACAAGCATAAAGAGATACGCAGGTACATGCAGCTGGATGTTTGAAACAGACCAGTATCAGTCGTGGAAAAAAAGGGGCTCGATTCTATGGGTAAATGGGGGCAGTGAGTGTTTGGCTACGCTCTGAGACACTCGTATGCTGACTACGAGATTATTTAGTCGGTTGCGGAAAATCAGTTCTCTGGTAAGCACTTCGGATGTTGTTGAGTGTGCTATTGGCTTACTATTAAACCACCAGTTCTGCTGCAATCGAGAATATGAGTCAATACTGTGGCACCAATACCGGCAACTTACTCCTCTACTTCTACTTCTCATTTAGGGACCAAAACAAGAAGAATGGCCATATATGTCTAGCAGCCTTATTGAAGCAGCTGTGCGCAGACCAAGAGGTTATGGCCCGGGTTGAGGAACTATACAACCAAACGAAGGAAGGTACAATTCATGTACCATCCCAACATGAGCAAATCAAGAGGTGCCTTAGCTCTGCCATCACCGACATGAGGGGCTCGAAGCAAGTCTATGCAGTCCTTGATGCTCTTGATGAGCTTCCAAATGAGCTGGATGGTCTGCAGCAAACACAAATACTAAATTGGATAAGTGAAGTGACTGCTCACGAGCCACACGTTCACTTTCTTTTCACCAGTCGACTTGACTCACATTCGGGAAACGTCCGGGCCGTCGTGGAATCTCCCCATGTGTCTTCAAAATTACGATAGATGCGGTCAGCAACCGTGAGGATATGCAGTCATATCTTACGGGTCAATTCCGGCATGTCAGAGCCCTAAAAAACCTGCCGCACGCGTCCAAAGTCGATCTTCAGGATATGCTTTTGGACAAAGCAAATGGGATGTGAGGGACATTCTATGCCCGTCTTCAAATACTGGCTAATTCCACTTATCTAGGTTCCAGTGGTTGCAATGCCAATTGGCAGGCCTCGCCGAATTCTGGCATCTGAGACCGAAGGATATCAAGAGTATTCTTGATTCTATGCCGAGAACGCTCGAAAGTACCTATAGCCAGATATTGCAGAATATTCCTGAGGGGCTCTCTGTCGAGGTTGCAAAGGGGCTCCAATGGCTCGCAATCTCGCTTCGCCCGCTCACCTTAGAGGAGGTCAACGAGGCGTGCATTGTCAACACCACCAATCGTCCCATCGTGGATGAAGAAGATCGGCTAGCAAGCGATGGCATTGTTTCTTCATTGCCGGGGCTTCTGAGTCATACCATGGGCGAGCGTAATATCGTGTCTCTATCCCATCTCTCTGTTAAGGAGTTTCTTATATCAACCACAGTCCAAAACAGCCCTTCGGCTTTGTATGGTTTTCAGCATCGCAATGCACACTCCTTAGTAGCGGAGAGCTGCATTGCATACATTGATTATTGGCTTACCAGCTCGCCCAAGAAAAAGTCATATGTGGAGCAAGAGCTGGATCTATATCCCCTATTGAGGTATGCATGTCGATACTGGTCTGACCATTTCAATCTTGCAGACTCGGAAGAGCAGGTGAGCCTTGCGCCTGCCGTGATTAGGCTGCTCGGCTCAACCGATTATTGCACCCAGATCCTCCCCATATATAACCCACTCTGGAAACATTACTCACTCCCTGGGTCAAATCATTCTCCCGATATGCACCACCGCGCTCTTTTAACCCCGCTTGGTTGGGCTGCTGCCCTAGGGCTGGCACCTGTGGCCGAAATGGTGTTGAGCGATAGTACAGACACCATGGATACAGAACAGGACGTGTTCCTGCCTCTTCCAGCTACGAAGTACCATCAAGAGTGGGGATCCGATCCTGACGTGCTCTGTTTCCGATGGAAGAACGTGCCAGGGACCGCACTCATGAAAGCCGCTGAATTCAATCATCCTGAGGTCGCGTTAGTACTTATTCAGCATGGGGCTGATATCCATATGAAAGGACCAGAGGGGGACACAGCCTTATCTATTGCCTGTTCGGAGGGAAACGAAAAGCTAGTAAGAATACTCTTAGACAAAGGCGCCGACCCCAACGAAACCGGACATTCTACTCCATTGGCGCTTGCTGTAGCAAGTGGGTCGGCATTGGTGTATCAAATGTTACTCGACGCAGGGGCTTCATTTCAGGGTCAAGGCACCGATGCTGATACCCCATTAATGGTAGCTACCAAACGAGGAGACTACAGGTTCTTCAATCTCCTGTTGGATCGCGGCGCTGATGTCAACGAACAGATCAGGCGGAGCGAGAAAAAAGACTGGGACCCGTTATATAACTATACAGATGCATTGACCCTAGCAACCATGTACGGAGAGGTTGACATGGTGAAGCTCCTGCTCACTAAAGGCGCAAGAATTTCCTCCAGCGCTCTTACATGGTCACTTGCAGGGTTGGAAGACGGCCCATTAGGATCACATCGCCAGATCTGCGAACTATTTGTTCACCATGGGGCAGACCTCAACCCGGACATACCAGAGTGCGATCCCCCGCTTGCAATGGCACTCCATAACAGGTGGTATGTTATGGCACAATTAATGATGGACAAAGGCGCCCTGGTGCAACCGAACGATCCGACGTGCCGAACCGCAGGAAATATCCTCGTGGCAGCAATCCACAATATCAAATTCGCAACTTTGATCCTTGATCTGGGCGTTGATGTTAACGCGCCAGTTGCCCTCCTGGAGCCATGGGCATGGGAATGGATGGATGATCTCCGCCCCTTCGCGACCACACTCCAAGCAGCCGCATACCACCTAGAATTCGAACCCGTTCGGCTCCTCCTAGACCGCGGGGCTGATGCCACTGTCGAGGGTCTTCCATTTGGCAATGCCCTACTTGCCGCTTTCGCGGGTACAATTTATGGCCTTCAATGTGAACCCGACTGTGAGAGCGAGGAGGGAGACGAAGCTTTTTGCGCACGTATCAGGAAAACAGCAAAAGACATATGTGCAATGTTAGGGGGCATTAGGCCAGGTCTATGCGCACCACAAGTGTCCATTCACCATGATTCTTACTGTATGGCGATTAAGGGGGCGAGGGAATTGTTTGGGGAGGAGGAACTTCCCTCTTGCCTCCAAATAACGCTTTCAAACCATACTGCTTACGAGGGTCGACAAAGCTCGGTGACTTGATATACACATTAGGTCTTTGTATCCGTCTTATAATGACGAATTCCAGAATATTACACTACCATGGCTTCACCTATTGCAAATTCGTAGACTGCCTTGGCATTCGACAGGTAATACTTAGGTTGTAGACCCCAGACCTTACTGGACTCCTCTGTCGTGGATGGGTGGTAGTGAGCTTGCTGGTCTTGGAAGGGTTGGTAGGCGCTACAGAAGAGGCAGGATAATAAAGCCGATATAATTATGCTTACCGTGTCTGGGTGGCAGGGAGGACCGGATTGCGACATTGGGGGAAATAGTGTACTGTAGTCATCATAGCATTGTGCTGGTATATCTAAGCCAGTCCTGGATCCGGATCGTGTCGTTTGCCCTGCACGTTTTGCCAGTCAGAAAGCTGAGGAGAGGTCGTGGGGGGAACATTGGTGACTGCCAACGCGGCGAAGGCCGTATTCAATCTCCCAGTTCCGCTCAGGAAACCCCAAAGCCGGTGAGGTCGTATGCTCTTCGGGACAGACGTCGAGGGAGATGGTGGGCTTGTACGGATAGATGCTGTCTACAATGGCGCGAAGCCATAGTTCGTCCTGGCGCGCGTATTCCCCAACTTCCAGTGTATGCTGCGGTTCATGGTAAGGACTTCATGGTCGAGGTTGATGATGTAAAAGTACTCGGCATGTGTGTCACACCCAGCCGCGGGAGCTCGGAAAGAAGCGTCTTGAACTCGCGAAACTGCGAATAATCGGGTTTGAAGCCATCGCAGATCTCGTAGACATTGGTAATAATAATACAGCATATCAGGCAGCTAACCTGTAAACAGCAAAACTAACCACAACAGGGAATTCACAGGTCCTAGTTCCAAAATTACCACCCACCTGACTTTATCCGCGTTCAAGCCACTCACAGGCTGGTTGGTAGAATGCTTAAGTAAATAGCTGTTGTATGCTTTGGTCCTTTTTTTTTTCCTTCCTTACGTCTTGATATATTTATCCTATTCTATCCAGTACTACATCTCTTGGGGAACGATCCCCGTGGTTCTTGGGGACGCATGGTGGAATTCCAATAGGCAGTGTTGCATGAGTGTTGCGTGTGTGATTGGTCGATTCGCGTCCAACCCCTCATTTGCAGGGCGGTTATTCGTGACAACCTCGACCTCTGACAGCATAAAAGCTGGCCTTGTCCCGAAACCCCTGCACACACTGTCCACTACTTGCCTTTTCATCTCAGAGCCTCCTGCCCTAGCCCCGAACTATTGCCAAAATGGAGGGCAGCATGAGCCCTGATTCTAGGCTACCCGCTCGCGCCTACCACTCCAGCCTCAACTTGTGCGATACGTTCAAGCGCTCTTCTCCCCGCCGAGGGGCTGTGGATGACCTTGTTCAGGAGCTTGAAGCCTTAAGCGCGGTTCTGAGCCAACTTGCCGACGCGAGTAATATAGGCCTCTCTGAGCTCGGGCTTCCCCTAAAACGGTGCATCAAGGCCTGCGATGAGTTTGATCATGAAATTATGCGATTCAGCGATGATCAGCGGTTCATTCGGGCCTGGCAAAAGTTAAGCTACTTGGGTTACGACACCTACAGTTTCAAGCAACTGCTGGTGGCATATAAGTTAACTGTCAAGATCGCCATTACCAATGTAAACCTGTGAGTCACCCTAATAAAGGACATGGATAAACCCTGGCCAGCTTATTTCACTTTCTAACCGAGTCAGTGAGCGTTCTGCCATCACTGCGGAGAGCATTGAGGAGTACAAAGAACTTGTCGACTCTGCCGATGCCGAACTTGCTGGTCATCTTGATCATATTGATGTGTTCGAAGAAAAGTTGATGACCGCAACAGCGCCCGACCGAACCGCATTGGACGAGATTAAAGAGGAGCGATTCAGCGTACAGAATTGCTGTCGGATTTGTGCTCGATTTTCTGACCGTATTAGACAAATCGAGACTGCACTCGAGAGCGCTTCCTTTAATTTGAATGATTTCCCTGAGAGCGACAAGAGTGCATATCAGCGGAAAGGCGAAGAGAGCATTACTCAAATTGACAACTATGCTACGGGTGACTCCGTACAACTCATGTTTTCGACTGATAAACGGCCTTTCCATGGGAGAAACCGAGGGTTTGGAAACATATCAAGACAAGCTGCTGGCCACTGCAATGACCAGTCTATTCAGCAAATATCCAAGGATTTTGAAGCCATCAGCCGCCACTATCTTGCAACGAAGGGCTCCGGCGATAATGCAGCATCCGCTGAGAACAGATCCTCGGCTGAAACCGCTTCGGGAATTAATCGGCGGGGCCCAAGATATCAACTCACCGATGGGTCTAATGTCGTTACGCCCATGTTTTCCAGGGGTTCAACAGAGAGCGAGCAGAATACATTGCAAGGGGTATAAGTGTTTTATGCTTTCTGGAACAGTTATGTCTCTTTCTCTTATCGCTCTATAGTTCAGGGCTACACCAGCAAACTGGGGGAATATCAAAGATAGCATAGACTTCATATGAGCCAAGGGCGATGAATCTTCCTTCTGGCCTGATCAAATCTTGGTTCACAATAAATTTTGATTATAAGGGCTTGTAAAAAGGTCACTGGAGTAGCCGTTTCGGCGGCATGCCAACTGTCACATCATTAAAGAGAGTTCCCTTACGGGCCCAGTCTGTGCTTGACAATTGGCATCAGGACTACCGAGGGTCATTGGAGGTCGCGCTGAACGTAGCAATGGAGATATTATCTTACACCTCAATTTGATAAGACCTGCAGAGATAATAATATTATTGCTTTCTGCATGCCTCTGTATTTATCTTATCCCTTGTAACTGCTTGATGGTTGGTTGCTTTGGTCCTTTAAAGAAAGTCTATGGATAAATTATTAAAGATAAGCAGCAGCTTGGATTTTTATTATATTGACAAGCTTGATTTTTAAGAGCCTATCCAGAAGTGCATGAAGATGTTTTTAGATCTCAAATTATCTGAAATAGCTTTGCTACAGCTGGAATAGTTCCTTTAGAGTCTTCCAGAGTGCTTGATAAGCTTACTATTGAACCAGAAGCTTTAACACCACCCTCTAGCCGTGGAGGCAATCTACAAGCTCTTCAATATTGGCACCACCTCATAAAATTCGTCAACTATATCGGCAAGCTTCTTCAGTCAAAAGCTGCTTAAAAGAGGTTCTCAAAGTCTATCTTTACCTTCGAAAGCTGCCCTACAGCAACTTATAAAGGGCTGTGAAGTAGCTATCTACAATTCTACACTTCTGGCACAGGAAAACTCCAACCTCCGCGCGGCGAATGACAAAGAAAGGCAGAAAGCAAAATGATCTAGGCGCCAGGTGCCTATAGAGCAAGGCCTTTCTGTACAGGAAGGGAGGGATTTAATATGGCAGAGAAATGAGCAACCAAATGAGGAAGGAGAGGTGGGTTTAGAATCTGCTCTACCAACCCTAAATGTGCCAAGACGCACTCTACCAACCTGTTCTAATTGTAATATTCAGGGCCATACAAGAGTTAGATATCCTACATGTCTAAATGGTCAAATTTAATTGAAATACACGTTTTTGGGTTGTTGGGGATAGCTTCAAGTTCTAAAAGCATGGTCGACTGCGCCGATCACCCGGGAATTATGTTACTGTGAATAAAGCTGCTGGATCACCGACGGAACTGAATGAATAAATGACGCCAGATGTTGGTGCTTCCCCCTTCCCAGGATACAAAACACGTCGAAAGGGAGGCAAGTTGCCTGGGTCCCGTTTGTATAACGAGAAAATTTCCCTTTTCGATGTACTCCAAGACATGTGAATTCCGACGAGGTCTTTGATAGGTCTCAAGTGCCATATCAGGAAGTTGTGCAAATGTGTTTAAGCAGACCCTGCATTGAATCTGCCGAAAACTTGCTCCTGCTTACTATCTGTGCCCTCTTTGACCCGCAGGCCGGTTCTGTCTGGACGCTTGTGGGAATACTGGGACGTCTGGCTGTCTCGTTAGGTCTGAACCGGAGGCAAGTACCATGGTTTTCAGTATAATAAGGGCAACATTATTTTCACATCTGATCACTACCAGGTAGACTTGTTAAACCCAACCCATGAAACCCGCCCCAACCCGTGGGTTAACAAGTCTAATCTAGCTGTAAGCAGGTATTTAAATATATGTAGAATAATAAGTAATCTAGCCAGAATAGGCAGCTTGAAGAGACATAACTTTTAGAACTATGGAAATAGACAGAAAATTCTGCATAAACCTTGGTGATCAGAGGTTCAAATTCCGAATTCCTAATCCGGAAGGTGCCACGTATGACTAGCGGTCAAGTATGGTTGACAACATGTTTTGGGGGGTACGTCTCACGCGAGCTGTGTACACCTCACCTATGGTATACTCTGAAGTAACAATATTTATTCATCAGGAAGACTAAATACAGTGGGTAACTTCCAATGCCAAGTGGTAGTTGGTAGTCAGCGGAAAGCCCCGGACCACGGCACACGAATGGCTTTCTTCCCAAGCAGGTTGCAGTGATGATAAGCAGTTCATAATGGCTGCCACCCTCGTTCTCATTCCCCATCATGATCATACCACTCCAGGACTGCATCTACATTCTGGCCAAACATAGGATCATTGTTGTTGGATACTCGGTAAGTGAGAGAATCTGGGGATTCAAACCCATCCACATACACGGTCCAACATGATGTGTCAAAACAAATTGTATAAAGCCCATCTTCATGATATGCGATGTCACAGTCAATACCTCGCGCGTCCATGACTGACTGGGGGAAACCTATACGGGTCTCATGCCCCCAATCTTGACCGTTTCTCGACGAGTTAAAGCGGATTGTCCGGTCATGTCGACGGAAGGACACATGAAGTGCGATTTCGCCTCTTTGGTTGTATAGATTGAAATTGTTGTTGTCACTGCTGTCACTGCGCCTGCCCGACCACATATGTTGTAACTTGATGGAGATAATGTCTCCCTTAGCCATCGAGCGCTTGAATTCGAAGGAACCGCTTTTGAAATTGACCGCGCCTGGTAATTTATTCTCCATGGCGCTAAGATTTTGGCTTACGGAAGTTGATACTGGGCGGCTTAGTATTCCTGCCCTTTGGAATCTGGTCTGCATTTTGCTTCTCACGTACCTTGAATGTACCCCGGGATGATTCTTGGATTTTGTTAAAGGCTTCGCCTTACGTAAAGGATAATTATCAGGATACGCCGGGACCTGGGCCTTGATAATGTTTTGACCCTCTTCGTCTGCTATGATGATGATGATGATAATAAAGAAACTTCAAAATTTTCGTCCTTGTTCTGTGAGCAGTCGATACTTTAAAAGGAGTTTCATCTGACAATGAGAGGCGATGCCCTCATTTATAGGTATCGAGAAAAAAATTAACATTCCATATAAATAGAAAATGGTAGACCTGGTGACCATAAATTCTAGAATAAGAAAGAGGCTGGCTGAGCGTGATGTGGCTTGAACAGTAACAACCACGCCCACCAGCGTTCGTACTCGGAAAATCAAGTTGGATAGGATCTAACACCGCTGAAAGAACTTAGGAACGTATTGGCTGGCTAGCAGACAAGACACAGTCCAGCTGAAGAAAATAGCAGGGCTGTTCATGATTTTTGCTGCCGGAATGAATAGGTTCCATCGGAAGGAATATCAGTTCCAATTTCAATTTTTTTCTATTATTTTTATCTGGTAAAACATATAATATTATTATAGTCAAGAAATACTATCGGGCCCAAGGCACCGTACATGCTCATATGCATGATCTTCCACTCACACTACAACAAGTTGTTTGGTGTGGTAGAGTTTATCCAGATATCCTTGATTATTGGACAGGTAAGGACCGTAAGGCTAACGTCCTGGTGGCTGGCTGATACTTATGAGAGAGAGATCCTTGACGGCCTTTCATACCTAAGCTCCACTGGATTTGAGCATACGTCGCTGAGCTGTTCAAATATTCTCCTTGCTCTGGTTGGAGATATAAGAATTAGTATGGGTCTTGTCAACCATGGAATGCATACGCCACTGATAACCTAAAAGGTGTGGAACAATTTTCGTAGAACTCGCAGTCCGAAATGATCGAAGCATTGGCAAACATTGCCATGATTCTTATGTAAAAAAATGAAAACAATGACAGGGAGGACAGGAACCTATTAATGGGGGTTAAAGACACTATGTCTAACCATTCCAAAAGTAAAGAAAGTAAAGAATGACAACAAAAGATACAAGTCAACTAATCAGAGACCAGTTGAATTCGGCGCTATATATAGGCGCAGGCCAAAGCTAAGCTAATCAGTTCGGTACTACTGGTGAACTTTAAGAAGTGAAATAGAACTTCCCCACCTATTACATCCAGAAGGCTATAGACTACAGACATAGGGAACGCAAGAACGATGTAGACCTCGCCCTCACCCGCATGACCCGAATCGAGTGGGAAAGATGTTCAGCAAGTAGATTCCTCTTAAAATTTTTGAAATCCTTCTTCGATGCCGCCACTAGCACAAGAGCTGAAAATCTGTAGCTAACCAACCAGGCGTTGATCCTGCATCACCCTTCAACCTGCCTTTGTAATGCAGTCATGTCTCAATGGAGGCCATTCCACCTTTACCTGCAATCCCGTGGCACTTGAACCAAGATAAGGCCGCCACGCATTTACATCTGTCCAATTGGTGGAGATCTTCTAGTGCGGGGTTTTCTGCATAATATACAGGTGCCTGTCAATCCCGCGAATCCTTCTGGCCAGATGCATTCATATTAGTGAATTTACCCCCCTGTACAAAATATTTGGAATCAGCATGAAGCGGGGGGAGATAATTGTGTTGAAAAAGCAGGAGCAAACATAGTGTTTTAGTAGCACCTGCCCATCAATACAAAAGAAATATATGGTTTAAAATACCTTAATGCCACACTGACTAAATTGTCTATTTTTGGAATAGGATATTGAAGGACTAATTGGGATGTTTTATGCTACATATCCAGGACCCCCTGCTCCAAGGTCTTCACCTTGCCCCCGAGTTCTTGAACCTTTTCCTGGGACTCATAGAGTTGCTGTGTTCAACTGGTGTTATTTTGATTTTCCAATCCAAATATGAATAGCTCATATTTGCTTGAGCCGGAAAAAAAACAAATACGACGAAGCAAGGACAAAACAAAGCAGTGCTGGTGCATGTGCAGGACATAGACATAGCTTTCAACCTACCCCACCAACAGCAGGGAAGCGGGGGAACACACCTCCTTGATTCCATCCATGGTGATAGTCTGACAACAAAGAAATATGTATGGGTGAGAGGAAGATAGACAGGTTCAGATTCAACGGAAGGCTTTCGCTCAGCGAGAAACTGGATAGAGATGCGAGTGTATGTTCAGCAGGGTTAGGTTCAGAAGTCAACTAACCCTTCTGATAATAATAATAGCTTCCTGTCGACGCGGTCAGCTGCAGCCTGAAGTTCAAGCAGCAAAGAAACTTCGGTGGATTGGCGTGCAGCATGTTCTAGAATCTGTCTCTAATCAACCCTGTTCTAAGTTAGATTGGTAATCTGGACGCCTTTTTAGCTTAGCGGTCATTCTGCTCGATAGAAAACAGGCAGACGCACCTACATCTAGAACCTCTGCAAAGTTCGACTAGCAAGAATCATCCGTATCAAACTCGCTATAGTACGTTGGCTCGAGACTAGCATGACGCATCAAACTAATTTTGTACAGAAGGTGGCGCTTCGCAAGGAGCTGGGGCAGTGGGTGGCTGGCTGAGCGATACCATGTTTGCTTCAGCAAATGGGCACGCTTACAAGAGGAAAAGAGGATGGATGAAGACCGTATTCTCCAACCAGCCATGCTCGTAGCAGACTTGATGGGGGTGACAATCACATCTCCCCCCGCTATTTAACGGAATTGGTAGTATGGTATTTAAGACGGCCTCCCGCACACCAGTATCCCAGCAGCTGCACCCATACATACTACCATATCCTAAGTTTGTTACAGATTCCTACCCCTTCCATACACTATGCCGTCCGTCGCATGGAGCCAGGTCAATCAGACCAATCCTAGCCCGTACGACCAGGTCTTTATCCTGAGCGAAGATGTGATCAATAAGTCCTTTCAGGCCATGTTTCCTCAGCCTGTGTCGTTCACCCGAAAGGACAAGGAAGCAGTACAAACTCCAGGGAAGGGACAGTGGATTAACAACGGGAAGATTAAGGCCCCTCGTGTTTCCATCCATGTCGAGGAACGTAACCCAGCCTACCAGGCTTTATTTACCCTGTCCTTCGCCTCGGGGTCGATTCATCTGCGCACCTCGGCGAGAGGTGCACCCGATACCTTTGACGGCTTTACTCTTAATGAATGGAAGCTGGTGTTCAAGACTAGAATTGGTAAGGATAAACACTCGCTAGTGATAGGAGAAGGAGGGTACAGTGACTAATATGATTGGTGTGGACAATCAGCCAGCAAGGTGCTCAACAGCAGCGATCCCAAGTACGCCGTCTACAAGAGTTCGGCAGGCTTCCGTGATGGGGTTTTTGAGCTGGCCCAGCTCTACCTCGATGCGTCAGGCAAGTTCCCTGTCTGTATTCCTCTGCTCGGACTGAACCAGACTGACTGGTTGTTGGACACACAGATGTCGGTGCCGGGGCTGGCTTTGATGCGTCCCATAGCAGTTACAACGGGACTAGGCTCACTGATGACACTCTTGATAACCTGAAATTATTTGTCAACGAGTGGCTGAACACTGCCGACACGCGCCAGTTAAATGTGATTGGATATTCGTTGACGAAACAAAAACCAACATCGCGTAAGTCGGCTGTCAGGTCACACTGCTTTCTCGAGTCTTACGGACTGCTGATGATGTGAACCTATAGCTCGAAACTGGGTCGGCACATTCGCTCCGTCAATCATTGACTATGCCCCCTATGCCTGGATTGACCCTCGACGACCGACTGTTGAGACGGATGGCTTGCAACAAAATGCACTGGCAATGCTGACTTATACCAATAGCAGTGGTCGCAGCAGCTATGCACCACCTGGCCTACAGCACAGCGGCGCATTTACTGACGGTGGTGCAGCTTTCTGCATGAACATGGATCTCTTTTGGAACCACTTTCTGCTGGACCTGCTAAAGGAGATTAATCAGAAGACGGAGGTGATCCCGCAGAAGGCGGCCCGCTTGAAGGTCGAAAGCAAATACGTGCTCGGCAAGAACCCCAAGCATCGCAGCATGAGTGATAGGTACTTCGGTTGGAAGCAGCAGAGCAAGGATGGGCAACCATACTGGGTCTGGAAGGGAGATGCTCAGAAGCAGGTGGATAGGTGGAGATTGCGAGGGGAAAAATCCTATCACAGGTTCGCCCAAGAAGGTAAGAAGTCACTTCAGATGTCTGTTCCGGAGTTAGAACGGTCCTGCTAAGTTTTCTTCTGATGGTATGCAGCTCGTTCATCAACAGAACTATCATTCCATGCTGGAGGAAGGGACATTTATATCAAGGGAACGGTTGTCTACGATGCTCAGGTGGCTGCCATTAACTTTCGTCAACAGTAATACCCCTTCCTTTCATTCTTTTGATTTGTCACCGTTGATATTAGATGTTCGGAATTAATATATTTGTATAGGTCTATGGCCTTCCACAGCGTGACTGAGTGGAACCAGACCTTCCGCATGCAGGCCGTCAGAGGTGGCGGTATCCAAATCGTCCGCGGCGGCAATCCCTCAGTTCATGCGAAGACAGTCAAAGTTAACAACAGTGGCTTCCCTGGTAAGGCCAATCTAAATCGGGGACTCCGTACTCTTGAGAAAAGCCTAGAAAATTACCTGCGCAGTGGGATTGGAAGGATCTCAAAAGAGCTTGGCAGCAAACTGAACAACCTACACAAGCTGTTCATGCCTGGTGCTGGTGTGTTTCGTTTTGGAACACCAAAGTTTAATAGAAGAGGCGACCTTCTTGCTGATCTGGAATACTTGAAGTAGGGCTCCTTTGGTTTTATCACCTATGACCCTTTCCCTACTTATGCTGACCAATGATAACAGCACCAATCCGCCAAACAAACCTCTCATCTCCAATAAGTCGGTTAGAGACCCATCAAATGAGGTAGATGCCCTGCCCCTTCTATCTGAAGAGGATTTCGAGTCTCGATTTGCGCACATCACCCTGGTGTCTGGGGAGTATCCCGAGGACGAGCTCGTCTTTGACGAGGAGAATATGCACCAGCACATCGAGATGGACTACGAGCACAAAGAAGAGTCAGACTTGTTCTTTGATCTGAATGATATCGATATCGAAAAATCCGCACATTACGGCACCGACGAGGACTTTTTCCCTGGCCCTGGTCCTGGTCCGCTTGCGGGCGTTGACTGGGACCAGATCGAGCGGACGGAAAGACCTTGGCATGAGGAGGGCGATGATGAGTACACTGAAGACAAGGGCCCAGACGATAAGCCAGAAGAGGAGACCATCAAGCAGCCGGAAGTTGAAATTCCAGTTGTTGATAATGGAGATGGTGATACTCCCCCGCCTTCGGGGCCGTTGGATGGTTAGAGAGTGGTCTGAATAAGTCTTAGGGGGAGTTTTCGCGCCCGCCGCAACAGCACTCTAGTGCGTTGCAATGTTGTTGACAACACTGGCAGCAGCTGATCTAATCAAAATCCACCTCCATTAAAAGCAAGCAAGCAAGCAAGAAAGAAAAATAAAGTTTTTTTATCATCATGTTATATTGTGTGCATGGCAAGTTGTATCACGTTGTGTACCGAACAGACTGTTATTTCTTTGTTTGGAATGATCAATACACACTTTTGGTCCCCTTTAGAAAGAGGTGATGGGAGGGGGTTTTGTGATAGCTGGTCTTTTTTCTCCTTTTGATGACATCTTCGCACAGGGACTGTTGTCATCCGGGATGTCCAAAGAATCAGAGGTCGCTACCTACGCGGTAGTAAAGCTGCAGAGGATTGTTAGATCCAACGTAGGGACCGGACGAACGCCAGCAGCTAGAAGACAACATCGTCGTCGAACACACTGTCAGCTATAGTGAGATAGCCAATACAGCGTCACTCCCGCGCTTAGTAGGTTACGCCCGTGTAGCCGGGATAGTCTTCACTCTGCCCTCCTTCCTCTGTATCTGGTAACAGATATCGGCAGTTCAGCTACCATCGCGAATGAGGAATTCATTCGGTCCCCTTTGCTATTTGTTCGGATGAATATTGCATGATTATCGCGGGTAAGCCTGCATCAACATTATACAACTTTTTTTCTATGATTCATTAGCTTAAGTTGACAGAAAGTGGTAATCAGGCCCTTGCCAGCGGACCTAAGCTAATCAAGGCGTGTTACTAAACCTCTTCTTGTCATTGTTCTGTAGCTCTATATTTATGCGGGATATAAGCCGCTCGACAAGATTTCGAATACAGACATCTGGGGGCCGATAGACGGAATCTGAATGAAACGGTGGTGGTGAGATTCTGCGGAGGGAGAATTTATACACGGCGAGAGAGTGGTCGTTGGCGTAGCGCTTTAACGTGAAGCCAAGGGTCTCAGCTGAAAAGCAAGGGGTTGATCAACCTGAATTGAGATAAGCTTTGAATACCATGAACTTTCTTCTACTCAGCGTAAAGTGTGCTAGCGTGGTGATCGAGTAGGTATCTTCCCCGGTGGCTGAAGCGTCGGATATGATGCAAGTAACGCTGCCGCTGTCATCAGCCAACCTAATACAAACACTTCAGGAGGCACTAGCATCAATGCTGCCTTGACCACTGTCTTTAACTAACGCGCCACTTCCCAACCTCGGTCATTGTCATCACCAAAGGACTTGGGTGGGATATCACTACTGCAATGCAGACTGTTCAGAAGAATACCACAGCAGCTGCGGCCCAGGCCAAACTCCTACGACTTTTCTTCGAGGGATTGAGAGACCACGTCTCGAGAGCGATGGGTGAAGGGTTGGCGCGAGCTGATTCTGGGGCTATAGCCTGCATCAGGAGTCGAAATCTTAGTCTCTGATCATTCATGTTCTTTCCATAAAACGGGGAGTGGACCCTCCTCCAGCTCAAACCAGTGCCAGCGGCAATAGCCTTCCTTGGGAGTCGCCCTCAGCCCAACCAGCAACAACTGGGGTCTTCCACCCAAAGCAATCCAATTGTCAAAGTGTCATGTCAAGGATTCCTCTGGGAATACATCAAATCTCAACTTCGTAACCACGCAAGCTCCCGCCCCCCCAACTCAACAGCAACATTTTTTTTTAACTTCCAAGTTTGCCACGGCAACAAGTGTCGAGCCTTTCGAGGCCGGGCCGGTGACCTTTGCTCCGCAGATGAAGAGTCTCGCCTTCAGCTATACTCCATTTGAGGCATCTTCTGTTCCCGATGCTGTCCTCAGCGCAGAGGAAGAAGAAGAAGACCTCGCGAAGATTCTTAATGCTGACGACAGCAATGGTGCACTCGGCTCGAGCACAGCTGAACGGATCGTGTTCCCAGGTACCAGCATCCCTGCCGTCCCTGCATTTATCTCGACCCTCGACGGCCATGACAACATCAAAGAGCCGGTCCGGCTCGCAATCTGTGTAATGGCATTTTTCCACCATTCTTGGTGTTTATTCTAGTCGGTCTGAATAGATTTTTACAAATTCTTTGGATGACGCGGGGTGTTATTTTTACTGATGTAGTGCCATGAACCTACAGATGCTATAAATGAGATCTTATTTTCTTGGGTATCGTTGGAAGTTGCTGAATGCCTGGGAGCAACTTTAACACTTAAGATAATACTGTTTGTGACAGCAAGCTCACTTGGACATACAGAATATGTCTCAGTGATCCGGCTACTTGTGGTCCACGTACATCAACAACTACAGCGAGCTCTTCTTGTCGTTCTTGCCCCGACCATCGAAACTCCAATCAATCTGGGTCGCCATCCTCACCTTGACCCCGAGCTCATTAGCGAATGCACGAACCAAGCCTGGATTTTGCTGGAACCAACGTCCAACCAGAACAGCATCCACGCCCGACTGCACCACCTCTTCCGCCAAAGCCCCTGCCTTAATTCCACCCACCGCAGATACCAATATCCTGTCACCCATGGCTCTCTTAATCTCCTGGGCGAAGTGAACCTGATAGGCCGGACCAGACCGGATAGCGATGGCCGACTTGGGGTGGACACCCCCCGAACTGACATCCAGAAAGTCGACGCCATGATCAGCCAAGAGCGAGGCAAGCTGAACAGACTGAGCTACCGTCCAGCTCTCAGGGAACTCTTGCTGCAAGCCTTCATCAAACTCAAACCAATCCGTTGCGCTAATCCGGACTAAGAGCGGCATACTTGTCGGGATCACCAATCGAACCGCGTCACAGACTTCCAACAACAGCCGGACCCTGTTATCAAAGCTGCCGCCATAATCGTCCGTTCTGCGGTTACTGACGGGGCTCAGAAACTGGTGTAACAGATATCCATGGGCAGCATGCAACTCAATGGCATCAAACTTGGCGTGGACAGCCCGGCTCGCCGCCGTGGCAAAGTCCCTTTTTAAGGCTTCAATTTCCTCCCTGGTGAAGGCACGTGGAGCGGCATTGACCCCCTCTTCGAATGGGATCGCTGACGGCGCTATAATTTTATCCGGCCATCCACCAACTTCCTGGATTGCCATCGCATTGACACTCAACCAGGGCGCCACCGCGCTCGCCTTCCGACCAGCATGGGCTAGTTGAATCGCAATCTTCTGCCCCTGCCCGTGCGCAAACTCAGTGATGCGCTTTAACCCTTCGATCTGGCCATCCTCATATAGACCCAGATCCTGCGGAGTGATGCGTCCGACATCCTGCACGGCAGTTGACTCCATGATCGCCAGTCCCGGGCCGCGCTGGAGAATCCCGCCCAGGTGCGCCAGGTGCCAATCACTGGCATATCCATCTTTGGCCGAGTACTGACACAGAGGGGATAGAAATACGCGGTTGGGACACGTCAGTCCGCGGATGGTGATTGGAGTGAACACCTTGGCTGATCCCTCCACCTGCGTCCCTGCTGGGGGAGTCTGGGCCGGGGTGTAGTAGGAAATGCCTTGGGCGGCGACATTATCGATTATTTGGTGGTGGACCATGTTTGTGATCTGCTTTAGGAGAGGGATGAAGCAGACCTTACCATTAACTCAGTTATCACCCTTTTATACCCTATCCTTGAGGTATTATTAATCAACCATGTATGATGTGACGGGAATTAACATTACTAATGTTAATCCTTTTCACCGGGCTAATCATATGGCGTGCCCACTAGTACTTGGATCATGGCCAATGGCCTGTCTCACAGGTACATTATTCATTATGTATCATTAGACTCCAGTCTCGCCCTCCCTGGTGCTGCCTAAGAGGTGTATTGACCTTGCGCTGTCAATCTCTGCTGAAGCACAATTGAAAGAGAGAACAATCATCAACATGTCAAATCAACAAGCCGAGTGGGATCCATCGTATTTGGACGCGATAATTGAAGATAGAAGAGTTTAGTTGATTGAAGAACCAAGTTGGGACCAGCCAGTAGGCCTCTATTGATGTCTTGGAGATCCATAGAGCCGCCTATGAAAGATTTGTAGAATATTCTATAGAGTTTCCATGGGCTGAGTATAGAAGTTACTGGGGATATACCTCATTGTTGACGGGCCATCCTGCCATAGATCCTAGCAATACGCTGTCAGACAGACAGCCATGGCCATACGCGGTTTGACTTTGAGAATGTTACGTCTTTTCTCTAATCATCCTCAACAGCCTTATCGTTGGCATCCGGTAGCTGCAAATGCCCAAAACATCTGAGCTGGGTATCTAGACCAGATGGGCTAATTCAACGCCGAATGTAACCTCCCACTCGTTGGAACCGGTTAGTTGAACCTGGCTCCTCTATCCTGCCATATCATGCTAATATAAATCCAGTATAAATGGCCGCTGGAATGGGATACTCAAAGTGTTGAGATATCTACTGTGTTAAATGGCATAAATTCCTGTTGGGCTTTTGCTTTGTGGCACTTCCATCCCCTACTGTGAGCAAAGGCCGCTAAACGAGTATAATAAAACTCTACATCGATCATTCCAGCGAAACACACAACAATGCTTCCTATGCAGAGACCTACCAGACTCTCAGCACAATCCTAGAGTTCCCCAATGAAGACCAAAGACTATGATGGCATAGCACCGCGCTCATGTTCACGCAAATGCTACAGCTATCTGGCCGCTACTCCCTTCATTCGCAATACAGGTTCCTTGGTTTCTACAAGAAATGCATCATTCCATTGCTGGGCGTCTACCCCATCAATGACACTCGCAAGAATGCCAGGTCTACTCTATTAGTATCAAAGAGGTTTCTGCAGAGGACTTCTTGGAAGATATCCACAAGAGCCCAGATAAGATAATGTTGGTTAGTATAATTAATATAAAGAAGGTCTTAGCAGGCAAAGTCTTACTAGAATAGTGTCAGGGCTTTGCAAGAGTATTCTCTGAGAAAGAGTCTAAGAGACTACCTCCTTACTATGAAGATATAGATTTAAAGATTAAGCTGGCCAAGAGCAAGAAGCCCCTATTTAAGCTATTATACTACTATTCTCCGCGGGAGATACTGGCTATCTGTGAGTACGTATAATTAATGCTTGCAAAGAGATAGGTTTGATCTTTAAAATCCTCCGCGGGCACACTCCTTCTATATACACCCAAGAAGAACAGGGGTGTTTGCATATGCATGGACTATCACAGTCTTAATATAATTACACTGAAGAACTGCTATTCTCTCTTACTTATTAATAAAACTATTGCCTGTCTAAGTGGCACTTGGATCTACATGCAGTTAGATCTTTGTGATATGTATAATTGAATTTGCATCATGATAGGCGAAAAATAGAAGTGGACCATACCGGACCTTGCGGCTATGATAGACCACGTGTCGTGAGGCAGGGAGATATGTGATAGGCTACGGCCTGTCAACTATGTCTGTCACCTCACGGTCCCTGAGTTCTATTCCCCCAACTATAGACGTTCTGAACCAACCGGCACGTGGCTTCAACGCGGCCAGAAGTTGTCTACGTGCCATCCCGGTGAGCTAGCGGGTGAGGCTGCTTTACAGTCGCGCGACCCGGTAAGCTTGGGGTGAGTAGGATTACTGCACAACAAATAGGGGGAGCACTCGCCCAAGTTGCTCATCCTTTCACCCAGCGGTAAACTCTGATATGTACTATCTTACAGTAATCACTCAATCAGTGATTGCCTACCTAAGCGATCACTTCAAACACCGGCGCGTTTAGCCGCATGACATAGCCACAAAACCTGTGAAAAAATATTGCCGTCTACTCCGTAGAAAAGCCGCCAGCATGAGGTCATGAAATGGATCTTTTCAGGAGCACACCTCTCATGTCAGTAGGGTTACTGAAACCCAGTTTGCCTGGAATGTACCGAATAACAGGGCCTGCATTAGATACAACCATAATGGTAAGAGAAACTCTCGCAAGTGTTCAGACATCAGAGCATCATACCATAGTTCCATTAGCAGCACCGTATATCAAGGTGCACGTCATCCTTCCAGGAGCAGTATGTTTAGCAAAGCATAGCAAACATGGACAGAAATGGCCCTGGATAATTAGCAAGGGGATGGAAATAAGCATTATAGATGCAGTAGCCCAACAGCTTTATCTAGTTAGCATTGTCCCTGGATACTTTGCTTGACTGCTTACAAAGATAATAGGGATCAAGATAAGTTACCAGCTCCATGGCAATGAGAAGCGAAGGTCGACGGCGGTCTCCAAATGGCAGTTACCAGAGGCGCCTGAGACCTCTCTTTGTGAAGAAGAAGGCGCTCCTGCAGCGGTATGCAGCAATCTTCTATTCTAAGATGAGAAGGTACTAAGCTTTGCTGTCTAGCTTGGCCATTTAGCTGCTAGATAGTTACATTCTAGGTGTAGTGCAGGATTGTTTGACAGGCAGAGTTGCGAACAGGTTATAATCTCATGTCAGAGGTTTAATCCGAGTAGTGGCGCAGAATCGCGAAGGCGCTGCCCCGGATTTACGTCTCGTTTAGGGAGAGGGTGTTTTTGGGTGAAGGGGATAGAAGGCGGGCGGGATGCATTGTATGCAAGCGAAGTCAAGCCTGAGGAGGCATTAGTATTGTAAGGCTCAGTGAAAATCTGACGCAGTGATGATTATCAGGTACGTTCTCACGTACGACAAATAAAGGCATTGAATAATCTAGTCCGGTCAAATGAGGCCATGGTAAAGTGTCCCATCTAGCTCGTAGAGAGCTTCATCTGGGCAGAGATACAAGACAAATAATAAATTTAAGGAGTCATTGCTATAAGTAGCTAGGTTTGGGGAATACCTACTTTTGTAACTGATATGGAAAACATATATACTAAGCCCCTTCCTTCCCTTCTCCAATATCAAGGAAGTGTTAATACCCCGAGTTCTATATCTCGCTTTTCTACTGGGATGTTGTTCGAGGAAATTATGCCCTGCGATTAGTATATAAACCCTAGCGCTTCATAGAAACCATGGCGGCAATTCTGATCGTCCTATTTGTCCAGACACCCCCGCCTTCCTCAGTGTATGTGAAGTTCACGGAGAGCGATTGGAGTAATTATTTTTGAGCCCTGAGTACGTCCGATAAGGTTGTTTTGGAGTGCAAGGATGTGGCGCATGACATTGATAGACAGAGTACTTGGTTGGCTCTGGTCCCTCGCGGATGGTGTAAAATGTCAGGTGCGCCATGCACAAGGCACAGCCTGTTTTCATCGGAGCTCCAGGGGGTTGGCTCCGAAAGCACGATGGGAGGATTACTCAACTTCCATGGGCGGCAATGTCCTGGATCCAAGCCCAAGGCAGACATGGCTTAGACTAGGATGGCAACGGAATTGGCCACTGTGACCCAAAGACAGGCGCACGGTTTGGTTCGGTTCATTCGTTGATTTTGGCCGCGATTACCTGTGAGTCTCTGCCTGGGAGATGCCACGTAAAGAGGGGAATCATTGAAAAAGATATAAGAATCACCATCAAATATTTTGAAATATCTCATCGCTGAACGATTTCAGCTTTTCTGTCCCTCACAATATAACTGATATCTTGTCAGTGTCCCAATAAAGTCGTCTCTCACACAACTGTGGGAATCATACCGCAGCAGGATTGACCCACTGTGTCTTTATCCACCGTTATCCAAACTCCAGATCTGCTCTCTGGGTAGTTTCCTAAAGGTTCAAGCCGGATTCAGAAACTAAAATCATCTCGCTCAGCAACCTAGCAATTTGCCCTAGTCAAAAGACCAGATGGATCTTGCCCTTCCCTCGGACTGGGCGCGCGCCTGTACCAGCTCGAGCATCCAGGAGAACCATCCAGATTTGACTCGCAACGAAGCCCATTTCAATATTCTCCACGACGCTTTTGTCAAGTATCCTGCTGAAGCTAATAGCACTCATTAAGCCTGCCTGGCCGCACTTCAAGCGCCACTCCTTTGAGATCGTGGAGGTAGCCAGTTTGCTCCTTTGTTATCCGAATATTGCCCACTCGGTTTGAATAGCTGGAATCCTCTGGAAACCTATAACAGCCATCTGGCAATTGAGAATCACTAATCTCGCCTGAAATTAGAGCAATGCTCTCGCAAGCGCTACACTGGCGGTCAAGAATTCCTTTGATACGGTTGCTCGTGGCGCCGAGACAGTGGCACCAAGTATGAGGTTCTCGACTGAGAACATAAAAGCCGCTGCCGGTTCCGCGGAGCATGCTGTTAGGACAGTTGATAGCATCCAAGTCATTCGGAACTCGCTCATTGACCATACTAACTATTATGGACGCTGGATGCAAACAGTCTCGGCCATCCGAATTGCGCAGGGTTATCAGCCCATCCAGATCCTGACCGGTATCAGCGACCACTTGGTGCCAGTAATACCATCACAGTGTCAGGTAGTGGACCACCCGGACACCTTCCTTTAACATGTCTATAACTTTGTCACATTAAGGATTGGCGATATGGACGAAGCGCAACAGGCTAGCCATCATTTCTTTCTCTACCATCGTGACATAACTTAGTATGGAGCCTTTCGTCAACTGCTCAAGCAGGACCCTCTACCGCCTACATTTTGCGCCAAGTCAAACAACCTGGACATAATCTGTTGGTCCATGTTAGAAATTAGAGCACAGTTAAAGAAAGACTTGAAAAAAGGAGAAGATGTCATATTACACCTGTTGATTCCCTCATGGCACCGCCTCTCCATCAGGGAACCATTGCGTTCTCCAGTCAACCTTCAGCCATTTCAGGTTGAAGGGGGGGAGCACAGAGGCAAGCCACTAGTTAAGTTCAACCTCCTAGCAGTACACGGTGTCGCAAATATTCTTGACCCCAAGGGCTTAAACCAGATAGTAGGCGGAGTGGCGGTCACTACAACACCTCCAGCAGTGGGCTGGGGTATCAACCGTACTTGTCTTGCTATTAGCATTGGCTTGGGTACTGTAACAGGCCTGCGGGCATTGGTGGCTGTTCCAGTCTAGATCAGCAATGCATTGCTAGTGATGGGTAAAGCAGGTCCAGCTATCAGCGGAGCCGTTTATGGTGCTCTTTGTGAAGAAGCACCAAGAGTGATAAGATTAACTTGTCTGCCCCCCACCTATGAAACAGGAAATGCTTTATGCTCAGTAGACAAAGTAGATTAAGTTCACTGTTCATGCATTAAACCACATCTTAGTAATCCGCAACCCCCTCTCAAGCTCCACATCCAAATAATACCTCCACGGACTCATCGCAACATGCACAGCCTGACACTCCCAATAAACATTAACCGCAGCCTCAGGCTGAAAATCAAGCCTCATAACCAGGTCATCCATAAATAGAGCCCCTACAATGATCGCCCATAAAGACAAGAAAGACAGGAGCACCACAGGGCCGACATCCGCCCATCTCGGGGTGTCTCGGAACTGCATGCTCTGGTTGTTGATACGGCTCATGCAGGCGCCTGTGGCTACTAACCCTAACGGGAAGAGAGCTAGGAAGGTCATACTGCTGAAAATTATCCCGCCACCAAGCATGACTAAGTCCTGCCTCTCAACATGAGAGTCGAACCCCGCGTCAATGTATAGCCAGCTGTGAGAGCAGAGTTGCTCTGCGGAGCATGGGGAGGTTCCCGGGGCATTATCGATCTGAGATAGGATGCAGTCATAGCTTGGGTTCGGTGCCCGCAGGCCATATTTCCAACTATATGACGGGTTGTATGACGGGAAGTTCATCTGGATTACGTACACCGTAGCAACCCACTGGACGGCTGCGAGGATGTAAAGAGTCCACCGTGCGGCTTTGATACCCCGGGGACTTCGTTTAAAGGCACATGAATACGGGTGGTAGCGGATGAGACCACCGTACTTCCATGGTATTACCCAGCCGATGAAGAGGGGCCCTGCTGCGCTATCTGGAGCCATGGCTAAACGCCCGAATGTGTACCACCACCAGATGAGAGATCCGAGATCATAGATAAGGAGAAACCAGTCGAAGGGGCCGATTTCTCTAATGCCTTTACAGCGCTTATTGTTTGGACGGTACACGGCTCTGTGCTGCTTGCAGAATTGCCACAGTGATCCTACTATGAAGCCTACAGTTCCGCTCTAGGCTGCGAGAGTGGTTGGCCAAAATGCCAACGGACGGGCGGAAGACGGGATGACTTTGTAATCGTTGATGCAGCCCATGACTTCGCACCAGTTCCAATGTATGTCGTGGTTTCCAACGTCCCACAATCTATCCATCCCCAAAGCACTGATGCCGTGCTCCCTATGATCGACGAGAGGGCGGTAATCTAGAGCGGCCTGTACCGCGGTACAGTTGGTAGAGGCGGCGGATGTGGCATTACCGTAGCATTCCTGGAAATGGGTGTTCTTATAGAGCGCGTACTCGGGGCTGCCAGAGTTGACACCGTTATTGTGCGTTTTGACCGTAAATACAACAGTCATGACTATCGTGGCCACGGTGAAGCAACCCATCACTATCATGAGGATCCAGGAAGCGCCTATTGTGGCATAACGCGCCCGCTTGTCTGAAGTCCGCTTAGGGAATGATGGAAATTTGCATTTGACAACGTCACCTGCAAGATGGTTAGCTGTTTGGTTTAGGAGCCGTGGAAGTGGAGCACTAACGTTCTTCAAAAGGCTCATTGGAGTAGTCCAGTGCATTGTAGACATATCTCGGGCCTGAGGACATATCGGCGAGTCATGGATTTTAACAGGCAAAAAACCAGAGTTAAAGCTATTGAGATTATTCCCAGTGAAAACCACCCAACATGGGGCAGCTCAGATTTTAAGTAGAACTCTACCAGCCAAAGAGTAACTCAGCCTTGTCAAGCCATGATATTAAGGGCCTGTTCCAATTTTAGGGCAGAGGACAGTGACCAGTGTCAGTGCAGTCACCGTATCTTGCGGTGGAAGCCATTGTATCAACTTGGTTTGCCAGCCTTTCGCGCGGTAAATAGCGGTGTTCAGATCTCGACAGAGAGTCCCCTATCCAATCATCATAAGATATAGATGCCAAGAAGTCTGGACTCCTTTTCATGCATTATACTTGCTTTAGTAGTGGGCGCTGGGAGGGTATTTTAGAAAGCGTGGGCAAAGTATTTTCTTGGTGGTTGGGCGTGTAGCAATGTTTTGGCCTCCATAGTCCACGGTCCTTCCTCCTAAAAATAGGCACTGTTTTATTAGCGTAGCAAAATATACGCCTGGTCAGAGGAAGTTGGCACAGGATAGAGAGAACTAAGCGATTGTTATTCAAGTGAGCAAACTCATTGACTTAGTTGAAGTCCAAAAGGACGACAGATACACGTGTACAAGTCATATACCTACGCAAGCCCTTCATTAGTGAAATATCACTTATTCCATCCCGAGCATCTAGTCATATTCGTAACAACTAGTATAATAAATCAGGAGCAAATGAAACAAATAGTGTATAAGACTATGAGTGGACAGTCAAACCCCCCCCCCCCCCAGCCTAGCATCTCGATCCTGGCCAGTAGCCCCAACCCGAATTCGGCAAATAGCTGTTTCTACCTAAACCTTCTTCCCCGAGAGAATCCGGTCAAATGTCGCAAAGTTCCCTTCATTATTCCGATCATAGACAGCAAAGCACACATCGCGCCACCAATTCCCCTTGAACTCAGCCTCCTGCAGGGCTTCCAGCCACCAGTGCGCGACCTCACTAGGCGGATTCCCGTAGCCTAACACACGAAGCACAAGTATCCCATGCCCATTGGTCGCCGCGATGCGCAGCGCAAGGCTCATCTTCGCCTTGGTCAGGCTGCGGTCCTTGTCACGAGCAGACACCCGTTTCGTCCGCGGGCGTGAGCTGGCTCTCCCCATGACCCCCACGACTACCTTACAGTACCAGAGTACGCAGCGGGAACCGGAAGTGAGCTGCGATGGTTATGACGCCGATGACGGGGAGGTCCTCGGGAGGAATGGGGTTGGGGGCGTTGGTCAGCAGCTTGTGGCCGTTGGCCATGTCACCACGCATGACGAGAACGAAGGGGCTGTAAATCGATTCGCTGAGGGACAGCGGGTAGTCCTTTCTGTGTAGGCTGAGTGCCAATTAGCTGCGGTAGCAGATGGCCTCTTCCTGCACGACGGCGCCTTTGAGCCAACCGCCGCCGGGCTTTCGGTGGCTGGCGAAGTTAATGATGATGGTCTGTGGGTTGGTGTTAGTAGCGCATAGATCAGCGCGGCCTGCATGCGGCTGCGCTGACTGTGACAGCGTCATGGCTGCGTTGAGGGTGTCATCGTGATGACCCTGATTGAGGGGCACGAGGGGAAGGCGGGACATTTTTTTGGGTCCAGACTCTGGAACGATTGGAAACGGGTCTCGTCCGTACAGTTGAGATAATTCGGAAGCCCTGGGAGGATTTCGAGGGTCTGCCCGGCGGTCCCACATTGACCCATCACGGTCCACTGGCAGGTATTGGGTTAAGCATGACGTCCCTGTGGATATTCAAAGTGGTGATTACCATAGCTGTATCGGGCGGGTGAAGAGCGCGCGGGTCGATGGTATCTACACATCAGGAGAGAACGCTGGAAAGCCCCAGCTTGTATATACACCTATCATGAATATCTTTGGTCAAGGCCCTCCCGCGCACGCCGACTGAGCTTGCCAAATGGTGCAACTCCCTCCGCCATCGCGAGTGCTCTCTATGGAGGAGACTCGCCCTCGGGCAAGCAAGCAACCACTGATTTCTACACTATCAGTGGCATGACCCTCTATTACTTCGCCACTAATAAGCAAAAGAACAACTCACAGGCAGACATACTGATTACAAACAATGTCCTCTCTGAGCCCACTACCCTCATAGCAATGACACACAATCGCGTGACAACACTTTAGGGCAAGAATAGAAACAAGCAGGTCTACTACCTGTCCTCCCTAACAGACCAGCTTATTCTTCCTGGCTCCTGGAGTACACCTGTTCCTTTACTCAATGGTATTGAACGCATTTCGCCCTACATGAACTGCGCAGACGGTGGTAACACAATCTTTGCATCTGGCGGTGGCAAGTTATACAGGTTCGAGCAGGTGACAACCACGGCAACTAAGCTGTAGAAGTCGCAGCAGCTCAAGCTGGCAGCACCGAATGGACAGCCTTCATTGTCCTTTAAATCGTACACGACGACCATACACATTGCCGATGATGAGGACAGCCCTGCTGATAAAGCAACAGTTGGGATTTTAACAGATGCCCGCACTCCTGTATACATAAACGGTCTTTATTACGTGCTGGGTAAAGCACCAGTAAAAATAGTTACCAGTGCGACAGGCTTGGTGACTGTTGTTGAGGCGACGGAGGGTATCCATGCCAGCGTGCTCAAAGTCTCCGCCAGTGGTTCCCGAATGATCGTGGAGCCAACCACAAAATCAATCAACAAGCTATAACGCACCCCTGGTTGCAAAATCAATACCTTCACGAGATGTCCAGCTAGCCGCCCAGAGCATGACCAAACTCAAAGATGCGTATCACAAGGCTCGAGGACAGTTAGCACACGACGTGACAACATCTAATCACGGCGTTGTACCGTCAACTCTGTTCTTCTCATCTCCAACGACCGTTGATGCCTACCAAGATATCGCCATCGCCGCTGGCGACCTATACCGGTGGTTAAAATCTGCCGTCGAGCAAGTGGGCTGAGGCCCTCACTCGGCGAGCCGGTGGCCAAGCCCGGCATTGAAAATGGTGCCAACCCGGCGAAGAAGCAAACCTCCGGGTCGCAGTTGCTGGCTCATCACTTCCAGAACAATGTTCAAGATTTCACTCTCAAAGATGGCGAACTGGTATTGGACGATATTGGAGATCTTATTGCAGCACTACTAGAAGCACTTGAGCAAGAGGGCGAGGTCTTCAAGAATGCCTATAACAGTCTGAAGGAACTCGCCAAGTCTTTTACTACCAAGAGCGTGAAGGGTATAATTCAAGTGGTGATAGGGATCCTGGCCAATATTGCTATCGGCAGTGTGGAAGTGGTGGTGGATGCTCTGTTTAACGTTCTTATCACAATTTCTTCCTCGGCCATCAAGCTTTTGGATACGAAAATCCACATCCCAGTGATTTCTGCCATTCTCAATGACCTTGGCGTGCCTGACATTTCGATACTTGATTTAATCACTTGGATTGCTGCTGCTGGCTATACGGTCATCTACAAGATTGCCACCAGCAACTCCCATTCGCCGACGACGCAAATACTACAGCTCTAAAATCGGTGAATAGCTGGGACGGTCTCTCAGCCCTGTTCGGTCAACCAGCTCTGCACTCATTATCTCCCGGTGAAGCCCTTTCTGCCGAATCACCTATCCCTTTGCCAGACAACGCGAAGAAAACTTTCTTTATTGGTACACGCCATATCAGGCTTCATTATATTCTTTGGAGCCATTATCAACACCATGGAGGCAGAGTCTCCAAAGGACAACCCACTAGGGTTGCCGACAGCTGCCATGACCATCATCGCAGCCGTCTCCCAGAGTGGATCTGATATCCTCGTGCCCAAATACCCCATCGAGAACCAAGCAGTCAGTAAAATCAGCCTAGGTACGAGTGCAGCCTGCTCTACGCTCGGTCTGGACAAAGCTCGCCAGCAAGATCTCATGGTTTGCTGTTGACGACGGACGCGCGACGGGTGCTATCTTTAACTCAATACTTGTCCTTCCAGCCCTCTTCTGCACCGGGTGGCACTTTTACGAACTATCTCAGATAAAAGAGCCGGAAAGAAAATGATAAGACAATCACTATTTTAAGCGAGGTATCAAATCCGACCTCGTATATCTCCAGGGTCTCATGCGGTTGCGGTTAGCGACCGGGAGGTGGTGAGCAGAAATGTGGCTATCTGGGTAATGGCCGCCAGTAATGTTGCGACTTCAGCCCTGCTGAGTACAGAAGTCTTGCTTGAATGAGGGAGTTATTGCGAGCGACATTGAGGATGTATCTGGTGTGGGGGGGCAGTGCTCTGGGACAGTGAATTCCTGGGAAGTTTACTACTACTATTTTCAGTTTATTCTCACCACCAGGCTGCTTGTTTAATTACACTTCTTCTCTTCCTTGCCTACTTTTGTTCATTATTTCCTTCATCTGTACAGATCTCTCTTCAGTCACCCTCACTTCTTGAGTTAATAAAATTCACTGAGTTGCCACCACAACCAAACTGCTGATTTCTCCGCAACCACCAGAATTCCCGCGTCAGTATAACTCAACACATCTTTTCATCATATTACTACCATTAAAAAAATGCACTACCATTAAAAAAAGGCCTTTATCTCAAGAAAGCTGAATGCAGATAGCTTTATCTGCTTATAAAAACAAAAAAAATTAATCAAAAACAGCAGCTGCTGAGGTATTTGGAGTACCTAGAACTATCCTACATGATTAGCTCCGCGGTAAGACACCATGTTCAGAAAAACATGCAAATGGTCATAAATTGACTTCTATTGAAGAAGAAGCTGCTATCAAGAAATTGCTAGAAGCTGATGAACATGGCTTCTTAATTCAGCCAGAGTTTCTACGTGGAATGGCAGGGATACTACTTCGCGAGTACACACAAGACTATACTATAGTTCTTAGTATTTACTAGCACTCTAGAATTTGAGTGACTACATGCTACTAGTGCTATCATGCTATCTTAGATAAGGGCCTTCTCCAGTAGATCTACTTGGGACAAGTTTGTATATCAGGATGTTGTAGTCTTCCTTGCAGACCTATTGTTGGTCCAATATGCGCGTGACTATGGTGATTTGAATAACACCTCAGGCTTTTGCATGCTCTCCCTCCATCCCCTGGTGCGCGACTGGATTCAACTGTGCATCCTATCTAACAAGCAGCACCAACACAGCATCAAAGTACTCCTTGTCCTAGGCCACTACATCAAATCAGCTGGCATTGACTACCAGGACTGGCTGCTGAAGATGCACCTCCAAGCTTTATCCCATGTCAATGCCAGCCTCAAGCTGCAACCTAATTATACTACTAACTTGGTGGACAGGCCCAGTTATAACAAACTGCGCGTTGCATTCAGGGGGATGTGCATATTCAACACCGACAACGGAAGATACAATGAAGCCGAGAGAAACTGCAAGAGTCAAATGCAGAGTGCGCAATAGACGAATAAACCGGCAGAGAAACCACACCACAGATCGCCCCTATATGTTTCGCAAGAAAGACGATGGCCCAAAAAGGGTATATTCAACCTTACAGTATCATTAGAGGTTGAATGAGGCCCGAACTCCCAGCGCCATTGCCCATAATTGAAATTTGCTGCTTTCCAAGTTCCTGGAGTTGCGCGTCTCTTGCGAGTTGGTTCTTCAGACTCAGGCTCATCGTCCCCGTCCTCGCTGGCTTCCTCATCCATCTCGCAGCTCGAATCAGATGAAAAGTCTATGTCGCTGGGATAGAATGTGAGCACTTGGGTCACAGTGATCATCGTATTTGACGTTGCAAGTAGTGCATAGCTCCACACCGTTCATTGTTGCAGATACCACGCTGAAATTGATGAGCCCACGTTCTTGAAGCATTGGAATCTGAAGTAGGCAACGGTATTATTAGCATATTAATCATCTGGGCAGGTTTTCCGTCTGTACATACTGATCGATCGTCTTCAGGGATGACATGCGTGCGGGTATGGACCTCCTCGTCGCACATGAAGCAAGAAGAGTCGGTTGCCATCTTTTTGATGTTTTAATCGTTGGCACGATGTGAGTAGGTTCCTCGAGGACTTGGTCCATGCCATGAACGATCAAGGCACTGTGGGCTGTGCTGTTAGGGAAAGAGCTACCTGGAGCTTATAACTATGCGGCTGCCTTTTCCACGCAGTAATAAACCTCTGCAAACCTACTTCATGTTTAAGGTTCAGTGGAATGAATTTCCAGCTTGTCATTCCGTAAGTTATACTGCTTCATCTCTTCATCCCGTCTACCGACAGCCAGCGTTGATTTACAAATCAAATCATATATCTAAACATCGGGGATCGATCACCCATCTTCGCCATCTCATATGAGTCATATTGAGACACATCCATCCTCTCTCGCTTCCTGTTAACACGCTGATACGAAACCCGCAAGATAAGAACCGCAATCATACCCGTGACACAGAAGCCGAGTTCCAGGGCGTGTCCGAGAGTATAATTTGGTGCGTCTTGTGCGCGGTAGAAATTGGATGCCATTGCTTTCCCGTCATTAGTATCTGTCCCGGATCATAATATGATGAGAAAAGGGGGCATACCTCCAGCCAAGTTTCCCAGACCAATATGTAGAGCCATTCCGGCCGCACGCTTATAGTCACCAGCTAGGTTGACGCTGATCCAGGTGACGTTTCCTGGGAATGCCGGATATATACCTAATAAGCTACATTAGCTGACCTCCATCGCCGTAAAGAAAAGGGAGTGCACGTACCAACTACCGCAACAAATACTCCAAAGTATACAACACCCGGGACACCCCGACCCGACGCAGCAAGTACAATGATAAACCCAAGCGCGATGAGGGACATGAAGAATAAAATAAACGGCGAGCGCTTCTTGTATCGATCAGAAAGCCAGGCGCCGACGACTGCGACTACCGCTGCAGTGATGTAGATGGGAACGGTGAGAAGCTGCGCAGTGGAGGAGGTGTAGCCTAAATCTAAGATGATGGAGGGGAGGAAGAAGGATATGCCGTAAAGGGGACAGGTTATTCCCCAGTACACTGCTTTATTAGTATCGTGGTGACGATGGAAACGGGAAAGGACATACTGAACAGCCCGACATAGATCTGCCAATCGGTCAATGCATCCAAGACATACTTCATGCGGAACTTGGCCTGCTCTTCGACAACTTCCTCGCGAAACGCATCCGGTCCAGCTGTTTGGGACCTGAGGGTATCGATCACGTATTTCCGTTCCTCGTCCGTCAAAAATTTGGCGGTCTCGGGAAAGTCATACATCGCGAAGGGGGCAACAAGGCCAACCAGCACGGTGAGAAGGCCTTCGAGGATGAAGATCCAGCGCCAGCCGGCGTAGTTACCGACTCCATCCATTTTCTGGTTCTGTCAGCGTGTATCTCAGTAGAAAGGAATGGGACGTACAGCTATAGCCCAGGCAAGGATGCCAGAGAAAGCGCCTGCGATACTGGCTGCACTGAAGAAAAAGGCCTGGCGGTATTGCGCTAGGTGGCGAGGGTACCAGAGGGTGATATAGTATGCCATTCCGGGGTAGAGACCGGCCTCTGTTTAGTCTATGTCAGTAGCTTGGAACTCAGTAGCTTGGAACCTCGTATGGGGACTAGCATACCTGCTACACCCAGGAAAAGACGTGCGATCAGAAGTCCATGGTAGTTCTGGACAATTCCCATCAATGTCTACCAGAGACTGTCAGTTCTTTCAAGCTGCAATGGCCCGATGGAATCGGGAGCGCACCATAACAATCCCCCAAGCAACCATCAGCAGGGGCAGCAAGCGGGATGGCCTCAACTTCTTCAAGAGGAGATTACTCGGCAGTTCAAACGCAACATATGTGAAAAAGAACACAGTCACTATTTATTAGCCATGGATCTTCAAACAGGGGAATAAAACCTACAACACCAATTATATTCCTGCCCCGACATATGTAAATCATCCAGCATCCCCTCGATCTTCGCATTGCCGATATTCCCACGATCCAGAAACGCCAGAAGATACAGCAGGGCAAGCATAGGAATCAGTCGCAAGTCCATCTTTCGGAGAATTCGTTTCTGAAAATCCTCCGAATAAGCCGGACCAGACAGATCCCCGGTGCCTTTCGCTATCGATGCGACTGGGGAGCCATTTCCGTGTTCGAGCGCTATAGCGCTGGGCTTCTCGAGGTCAGAGTCTGAGGGGGGCGTCATTGTGTGAATGGGGATAGGGAGGAGGTGAGGAAGACGCTTTGCGAGTACACGACATTAAATAATCCCCTGCTTTTGTTTCAGGTAGTTTTTCTCCGCATTTTCCTTTGGACCTTTCCCCAGATCATCGAGTTCCCCACAGTCGACAAAGACCTCGGCGAGATTGTGAGGGGCGCAATGCGATGGCTGAGCTTCAAGGCCATGATAGGCTATGATAGATGGACTAAGCGGAGCTTCGTATAATCTCTCGCCAATCGTCGTTCTTGGAACTGACGATCGAAAGTCGGATCCGATGCTTTGCAGGTTTAATATCGGAACCGCTCCGACTAATGCTCGCCTGATGTAACAATTCGGCAGTTGGGGGAATTTCCACCGATAATCAAATTTAGTGGGCCACAAAGTGACAAGTCTGGACAAGCGGATATAGGCTGATATAACCATGGAGCTATCCCATTCTGGGGTATTTGCGTGTGCAATATCACAAAGTCGTCTAATATAACGGCAGTGGTCATGTCGAGGGGTTCATGTATATCTCGTGGATCTAAACGAACAGCAGGGAGACTGGGGTGATTTGTAGGTAAATAATGTAGATTAAGTATACTCAAGACAACATTCTGGGAATATAGACTGCCATTATACACATAACACGCTTCTACCAAATCCTCCTTGTTTACTCAGTCTCAGACAGAATACGGGAGGGGTTGCTCCCCCGCATGGTGCCGCACCTTGCAAGGGAGTGATTCCCTAGCCGCCTTAACAGATTTGGAACTCTGAGGAAGATGACTTAAAGTCCTCTCCAAGAGCCCTCGTAGATTTCCATACGCACTATGACTGATCTTGCCGAGCGCCAGGTCCCGATCAACAGCCTTTTGAACCAGCTGCACGCCGGCGACGACATGGTGCGGATAAGGATCAATGGACACAATCGGGACAGTTACTGATGTCTCGGTGGCACCAGCATGATCAAGCACACCGGAATCCATGGCCACGGTCATCGTAATGGTATTGTGCAGCCCGAACATGAGTGTGTTGACCACGACGCTCTCTGCATCAGCGACGGTGTCTTCTATGTCAGCCAGCAGGTCAAGTCGATCGGTTGCCTCAATAACGTTGGCGAGCAGTAGTATACTGAGATGATAGTGTAGCATTAGAGAAACTACAACATCAGCCGCAGATACATATGTAGCAGGACAAATACTTACACCAGCGAAACTTAGTATGCTGCCCTAGAAAAGGCATCCGTTTCTCACACACCTCGAGTGGCTGCTGATAAGTATCATTGAACTGCCGGATTCCTTCAACGACGAGGGTAAAGGCTCTCTTGACTTCCGATTCATCGTGTCCATCCCGCAAGGCTTCCTTGAAAACTGCCGTCAACTTCCAGGCCAGTAGCTTCCATGCCGTCGCGCTGGCGATTATCTGGTGTGCTCGCTCATCAGTCATGATATATGGCCCCTCAGCATGCCAGTTCCCCCATGTATCTTGAAACATCGTTGCACCAGTCCGAACGAGTCGCCACGGCATCTCGGCCTCGAAGCCGAACAATCCAGAAGAAAGAAGAGACCGACAATTCAGGGTAAGGGAAGCAGACGTGTCGAATGTCAATGCCGCCCAGTACGCTATATTCTCCGCTGTAATAAAATCAGTCGTCCCCACGGTCTCTGGGATAGTCAACATGGGCTCAGACTTTGTCGGCTGAGAGACCTTGGTTCCATTGAACTGTAAGCTGCGTTGTCGTGCTCGCAGGGTCTGGATCTGCTGCAACGCGGCATGGACACACACTTGTCCGAAGATTCCGTCCGCTTCTTCCTCTTCTGAGATATCGGCCGGGACCGGGGTCAAGGCGAATAGAAACAGTGCGAGAATCGACCGATACGATGGACGATTGATTACCCGGAGCATGTCCCGTCGAGCATGACGCCAAAGTGCGTGTATGATACTCCGGTAATATGACGGATTTGGCTCTCGTGAAGCGAGTGGTAGCCATCGAGCTGAATATGCCGCAATGGTGTTGCGCAGGGACTCCTCTACGAGACGGTCCTCGACACTTTGTTCTCGAATATAGCCACTTCCGAACGGTGATTGGTTTGATCGCGATGTCTCTGCCATCCAGCGATCTAATCGCTCACAGACGTCGGCGATGCTATTGCGGTCTTCGCCGACACTACATTCCGACCTACTCCTTGTCAGTAACATTTAGCAAGCTCGCTCGGAACACGGACAAAAACGGGCAGCCGTATCTGCTCATCCAGGAACCAAATATGGTATCGAACCCTTGTATGTATATGACTGTGGCCAAACGAGAGTCAAATGGACCCAAACCCGCCAGTGGCGAAGGCGTCAGACCCCCGGGAGCTGTATATGATACAGATCGAGCTTCATCCGGGCTTTCCCCATCCTTTCTGTCTGTTGAAAATAGCCGAGATCCCGCACCGTGTTTCCCAGCCTGCCCAGGTGCAGATATGGTTGGAGACAGCTCTCCCCTTGACGGCGGCGTTGAAGACACGGAGTGACGACGGGCATGATTCAACGCCAGATTAGGCCTGGTCGGGGCCTGCAGCTTCACATCGTTCATCCACTATTGATTATGTTAATCAATCCAGGTTATAGTCGCACGAATCCAATGTACCTCGAACGTGCACGTCTTCCGCCGTCGCTGACATCGACCACAAGACCCCCCGGCGGCATTCCTCCGGCTCAGGGCATCACACCGTACCCTCAGTCGGCGACACTCATCACAGCTGGAGAATTGTTTTCGGCGTGCGACTAAATCAGTCTGCATTTCCTTAAGCTCGGCACAAGAGTGTTAACGAAACTCGAATCCTTCCCCGAATCCCCAGAATCCCCCGCAAATTGGGGACGGGAGCCTCACGTGCTATTTCTGATTGGAGGATACGATTTACCGAGGCATCTCGTCCAAGATATATTATTTATAAAAAGGAATATATGTGATCTGTAGGATAAGTAGAATGCCCGGTATTAGCTCACCTCTTCCTTACCCCCTGCATTATTAACTCGTCTCTATTGTGTGAGGTGCACAGCTTTCAGGTTTGCCACGAGAAAACATATTATTTGAAAGGCCTTCATCCATGTAAACTCTCTACCAGGACAACCATACACAAGACCATATGCTTCTTCAGCTACGTGAAAGTTATGGGCTAGAGTAGTCCCCTTCAACTTATTACAGTAAATTTTGATTATCTCACTAATCCTGTCTCCTCCGTACAATAACATTCGGTCCAGACTTCGAAACAACAAAATGATCAACCATCTTGAAGTGCCCATTCTCATCCTCTCCAGTCGCATCCGCTAGGTCGAGATCGAAGAGATACAAGATCCTGGCTAGGGTTACTCGCAGTTCCATAAGTGCCATGCTCTTCCCGATACATCCACGCGGTCCAATACTAAACGGACAGAATGCTTTCCGAGAGATCTCTACCTCCTCCTTTGACACCGTCCACGCCGAGTCTACTGTTTTGCATATTGACCCTTCTATCCACCGCTCTGGTAAATACGCCAAGGGCTCGCGGTAGTAGTCCGGTCTCCGATGGATGCTATATGGAGGGGTACCACAGCTAGTGCCTTCAGGGAGAGTCAGTCCGTCGACAGTAACAACAGGTTCCGACGCCTCCCGTGGGATAGATCCTGGAACTGCGGGTGCCAGTCGCATCGCCTCATCAAGGCAGGCTTTGAGGTACACCAATTGATTCAACTCAGTCCCGGTAACGATCTCTTCGACGTCGTTGAAGTGACTCCGCACTTCGTTTTTCAACATCTCGAGCGCGTGCGGGTTCCGGACGAGATAGAAAACAGCGGCAGCAAGACTTGTGGATGTCGTATCACTTCCCGCGATCATTAGAACGTTCGCTTCACCCCAGAGCTCCTGTGTAGCAAGACCTTTTCCAGTTTCCGGGTCGCGGGCGTTGAGGAGGTAGTAGAAGAAGTCCTTTTTCGCGTCTTTTCCTATGGCCGTCCGCTCCTGGGCTCGCTTGTTGGCTTCTTGTCGAGATTCCATGATGAAGTTCCAGCGGTCGTTAGTCAGACGCCGAATGAAGATCTGGTCAAGATGCCAGCGGTCCAGGGGCATCCACAGACCACACTATCCAGTCAACGATAAATACTCCATCGCAAGTAGGAGACATGAAACTTACAACATAGTGCCTATACGCAGCACGATCAACCAAATGAACCATCCGCCTCTTGGCCCCATCAATCAGCATATCAAAGCTCTTGCCAAAGCAAAGCTCACCCATCACATCGTAAGTCAGGTACCCAAACCAGTTGGCCATGTTGAATGTTCCCCCATCTTTGACGTCTCTTGTTTGCGAACCCGGCCGTTCACGACCCAAGACCGAGCAGAGCTGGCGCACATGTAAAAGCATCACATCCTCCATCGCTTTCAAGGCATGGTCCGAGAACGCCTGGCTCAGGACACGACGCTTCCTCCCATGGACAGATTTATCAATAACATTATGTGTGTTGTAGACACCGCTGATCGCGGGAAATGCGTTATAGAAGTCCGCCTTCCGGAACCGGTTTCCGTGGCCATAGATCTTATGCAGTCCTTCGACCGAGTTGATAGAGACGAAGTTCGGCGCAAGACGCACATGTGGTCCATACTGCTGGTGCAGTTCATAGATCCATAGGTGTCGATCGCCTTTCAGGCCGTGGTATAGCTGGACGAAGGGCGAGACGGATGCAAGGAACGGACCGGGGACTTTCGACAACGGATGGAGGAGCTTGGCGTATACAATCCATACGAGTGGCTACATCAGTGAGCGAAGACTCCGGGGTTTTAATCTGGGGGGTCCGGGGAGATAATTATACCAGGAGTATACTCGCAACCACGAGCCTTGTCGACCAGGACCCTGGTAAAAGTCTCTGTAGTATTAATTTCGCGACCATCTCAGTAAATCTTTGGTGATTCCAAGTGGTTCCCCCCTCATTCTTTATGTTATCCTGACAAGAGTGCTTAAATAGGGAAAGCATTCGGTTAGAGCCGGGGAAATGGAATACGTCAGAGCTCGGCTACCGACGGCTTACAAAGGACATTCCTAAGGAATCGAGATAATCAACACATCCTCATTTGCTCTGTTCTACTCATGATATGGTGTTCTCTCATCAGCGGATATTTCTCTCTCAATGCCGAGTGCGGGATGTTAAGATGGAGCAGCAAAATCCGCCGTCCTACGGTTCGCGGCGGGAGTTTGTACATGCGGATATTTGTACCCTCTCAGCCTCATCTGTTATCTATTTCAAAGACAGATCCTCCAAATCCAGTTAGAGGCAGCACCTTGCTTTGCTCGGCTCTGCAGGACTAACCACCCCAGTGAACCATATCTAAAGGCTGTCAATAGCCATACCATAGAGAATCCAAGCCAGGGAACGAGGACTTCACGGTAACCTTATATTACGAACTCTTAGCCGCCCGGTACTATATCACTCATTCAATGGAACACTGAGGACCGATTTGTTGTCTATCACTAATACACTTGACACTCTGAAGATTGGCTGGCATTGAGTCAGGCTCAAGGGTCGACAATTGGGTATCCAGCGTTGTTCCACTGTTACTGACAATTGACAACACAGATTTCATATGAATGTCTGTCGAGCATGGTCAGACAACCTTTTTTCAAGTACTGAACTATGCGCCGAGCGTCCAAAGCACAAGGAAGGCAGGTTAGAGGCAGGATGGGGGCTAGAAAGCATACTACAATTGTCTAGTTATCCTCATCTAGCTATGTGTAAGAGCAATTGGTCCCACCAATATAATTCATTGTCAGACGCCTCTGCTGGTTAATAGAAGATGACATGTGTTAATCTAGTGAGAAGGACAGTTAGCCTTTGCCGTAAGTGAGGAGAGCATAGGGGTGTGGCGGCGATTCTTGTTCAGTAACCTTCGGTGGTACACATCAACACTAGACTTAAGCAATACTGGCAGTTCATTTCGGCGAGTGAAAGGTTGAGTCATCATGGAAAGGTTGCACAGGTGAAAAGATCGAACTTACTGTGTATATTACGAATGCTTAAGCATGCTGAAGACTCGGGTCTGAGGGAGACCTGGACAATTTGCAGGAGAGAAAAGAGAAGATGAAGCACGGCCTATTTATGTGTGAGGGCGCGGCTGAGTGCAGGGATCCTACAGCATGGAGCTTTGAAAGCACGAAGTCGGGGTACGAATAGGGCTAAAGGTCTCATGGCAGTGCCCATACAATATAGTTGATTGGCAGATGAGGCGTCGATCGGACGTCCCCCTTGCTCGTGGCTCGTATTTACTATTCAGGCCTACTCCGGAGTAGGGATGACAGTACAACCCCACTCCCAAGAATAAACTACAGCTACTATATTCTATTATATCTCTTAATGAAACTACAGTACCCTTGGACACCGATCAGTAACACTGACAGTGATTGGCGGATGGCAAGCCGGGGTCCCGTGACCAGCAAGAATCAAGGCATCATGAAGGCCAACCTGAACTTTGACTTCATCTTCAGCTCCAAAGCAGATCACTTGTGGCGCCATTGTTGCTTCTGCATCAGCCACCCGTCCCCGCAATGCCCTGTCAATCAACCCGATTAATGCCAATGCACCTCCCTACCTTGAGTCTGCCTCTCCCTCCGGCTCGCGAAGATGTCGCCCCCTCCCTCGGTTCCTCCCGAGAATGATTCCTCCCGCCGGAATTCACCCGCCTCCGGTGCGCAAACAATAACCCCAACCCAGAATGAGGACTCTACCCCCACCCAGGAAGCCCTCGGCGCCCTTGATCGAGTCTATCCCATCCGATCGCTGGTCTCGCTTGACCCATGCCCGGCCACCGATTCGCCCCTATGGGCACTAGGGAGCCCTGTCTCTCCCACCGGAGGTGCCCGCCACTATTCAATAATCGATAACCAGACATGGTCATATTTGCGGTCGGCATCGGTGAGCAGGACAGAATCAACAGGCTTCAGTAGCGAATCCCATGAAACACCGGAGACGTCGGCACCAGCATCTCAACACCTGTCCGAAACGAGACCACGCCCCAGGACAATGGGATTATACAGCGGGGAAGATAAATCTACCTTCACCCCCGTCTCCCAAGAGGACCCAATACAGCCACCAGGCGAGGAACTCATGACCTCCCGATTCCGCCATATCGTGACAGATGATGGTCATGCTGTAATCACTGGAAGAGCTGTTGACTCATTCAAGGCCTGCGAGGACGAGCCGATTCACGTCCCTGGCGCCATACAGAGCTTTGGTGCTTTGATCGCCGTGCGCGAAGAGGATGACGAGCAGATGGTTGTTCGCATTGCGAGCGAGAACTCAGAGGCGACCCTTGGCTACTCCCCAACCGCTCTGTTTTCTTTGCCGACAATTTGCGATATATTGCCGGATCACCAGGCCGATACCTTCCTTGAGAATGTTCAATTTCTGCGGGACGACGGTTACGATACCTCAGTGGATGACCCCGAAGTGTTTATCCTCACCTTGAGTCAGCCTGATGGTGGTACAGTTCGAGTGTGGTGCGCCATGCATATCAGCCCTGGGACCAACGGTCTGATCGTCTGCGAGTTCGAGTTGGAGGATGACCAAGTCAACCCGTTGAGCGTGTCCAGCCAGATTCCACAGGTGGTCCCGACTAATACCCTTGACGTCACGCCGACTCCAGAACAGCTGGCCGGGAGCACGATCAATATCAATCAACCACTGCGGATCCTACGTCGCGCCCGTCGGCGAAAGGGTGAAGCAGCTGCCATGGAGGTTTTTAGTATTGTCAGTCAAATTCAGGAGCAAATGGCCCGTGCTGACAGCATGGAAACGCTGATGGATACCGCCACCGGAATCGTGAGGGAGCTCACAGGCTTCCACCGCATCCTAGTGTATCAGTTTGATTCCGGGTTCAACGGCCAGGTCGTCGCGGAGTTGGTCGATCCCACAATGAGTATTGATCTGTTCAAAGGCCTCCACTTCCCAGCCGCAGACATTCCCAAACAGGCTCGTGATCTGTATCGGATTAACAAAGTCCGCCTGCTCTATGACCGAGATCAACTCACGGCACGGTTGGTGTGCCGTACGATGGAGGATCTTAAAACCCCTTTAGACATGACCCATGCCTACCTCCGTGCCATGTCCCCGATTCACATCAAATATCTAGCCAACATGGGTACTCGATCTTCTATGTCCATCAGCATCAATCGCTCGAGTGATTTATGGGGTCTCATTTCCTGTCACTCATACGGCGGAAGGGGAATGAGGGTATCCTTCCCGATTCGAAAGATGTGTCGATTAATTGGAGATACTGTCTCACAAAATATTGAGCGTCTTTCTTACGCATCACGGCTGCACGCGCGCAAACTCATCAACACCGTTCCCACCGACGCCAATCCCTCTGGATATATTGTTGCCTCGTCGGACGATCTGCTTCGCCTCGTCGATGCTGACTACGGCGCACTCTGCATCCGCGGCGAGACTAAAATCCTGGCAGAGTCATCTCAGTCCCAGGAAATGTTTGCTTTGCTAGAATACCTTAAAGTGCGAAAATACAATTCAGTACTCACTTCCAACCACATCGTCGAAGATTTTAGAGACCTCCAGTACCCTCCCGGATTCAAAGACATTTCGGGTATACTCTATGTACCCCTCTCCACTGACGGCTTGGACTTCATCGTCTTTTTCCGCCGCAGTCAGCTGACGGAGGTGAAATGGGGTGGTAATCCGAACGAAGCAAACTTTACGGGCGGCCACTTGGAGCCTCGCAAAAGTTTCCAGACGTGGCGCGAACAGGTTCTGGGCCGGTGCCGAGAGTGGACAGAGTCCGAAGTCGAGACCGCCGCCGTCCTCTGCCTTGTGTACGGCAAATTCATCAAAGTCTGGTGCCAACAGGAGGCAGTGTTGGAGAACTCCAGCCTGACCAAGTTACTCCTAGCGAACTCTGCACACGAAGTGCGAACACCATTGAATGCCATTGTCAACTATTTGGAAATTGCGCTGGAAGGGGCGCTGGATGGCGACACACGGGACCACCTGAGCAAATCCTATTCTGCCTCCAAGTCCCTAATATATGCCATCAATGACCTTCTCGATTTGACGAACGTGGAGAAGGGACAGAGCCTCATCAAAGACGAACCTTTCGATCTGCCCACGACTTTCTCGGAAGCAACGAGCATGTTTGAAAGTGCAGCAAATCGTAAAGGCTTGGAGTACACGGTGCTGTCGCACGCGGGGCTTCCAGACACCGTGATTGGAGATCAGAGGCGTGTTAGACAGTCGATCAGCAATCTCATATCCAACGCGATTCAGCATACCTCGGCTGGTGGGGTAACTGTTGAAGCGTGGCACGCTCCTGACGAAGGCGAACCAGGCAAGTCGACTGTGAAGATTGCGATTTTGGACACCGGAGAGGGCATTCCTCCCGCAACATTGGAGATATTGTTCCGTGAGCTGGAGCAGATCTCAGCCGAGGACGAGTCTGATTACGATGAACGTGGCGGGGCGGACTCGCCGCGACGAGGCACAAACAAGCAGCAAAAGACCGGATTGGGCCTGGGGCTGGCGCTGGTGGCCCGGATTGTGCACAACATGCACGGGCAACTGAGCGTGAGGTCAGAAGAAGGAAAAGGCAGCCGATTCCAAATTTCTCTCCAGTTCCCTGTACCGGAAGGTTCGCGGATCGGAAGCCCGAAACTGTCGCATCTTTCTTTGCAAAATTCAAACCCGATCACCTTACCGTCGAAGGAGGATGTTATCCTCGTGGACAATAGCTCGCCCCCGTCGAAACGGAATAGCCTGTCTAGCGATGTCCATGATCCGGACGCTGGTTTGCCTGGGGACAAGCCCAAAACTAGTTCGGAGACGGCGGCCGGGGACACATCGCAGGGGTCACTCTGTGACGAACACGTAACTACAGAGGCCGGCAAACCTGAAAGTACAATCAGCGAGCTAGACAAACACTTCAGAGGGTCCGCAGGCACGGCCGCTGGAACCGTAGGGGATTCCCAGAATACAGACAAATCCACGTCAGAGCCCACTGCCAAACCAAGCGAGCCGGAGCTGCAAACTCTCCATGTTCTGGTGGCCGAAGACGACCCCATCAACGCGAAAATTTTAGAGAAGCGACTCGGAAAACTCGGCCACACTGTGCGCCGAACCATCAACGGGGAGGAGTGTGCGAACGTATATTCTGAGGAACCGTGGCGTTGGGATGTCGTGTTGATGGATATCCAGGTAAGCATCCTCACCTTTCGCATTGCTGGATGTGTAGTAATATCGATTCAGATGCCCATTCTTGATGGGATAGATTCAACCAAACGGATCCGCCAACGCGAGAGTCGCGCTGACTGCGAAACACCAAACCTTCACGTCCCTATATTTGCGGTGTCAGCCTCCCTGTTGGAGAAGGATGGTCAAATGTACGTGGATGTGGGATTCGACGGATGGGTCTTGAAACCAGTCAACCTCAACCGATTAAACATGCTTCTTGCTGGCGTTAATCAAGAGTCGGCGCGGAATGGGGCTGTTTATCAACGGGGACAGTGGGAAAACGGAGGCTGGTTCACACCGTACACATCGTGATCATCTTGTCATCATTTTGTTTTTGTTGTTTTGCGATTTTGGCGTGCGTATACAATTGTCACGGCCAAAAGTAGGTGCCTGGTGCATCTTGATCATGATTCTGTTTCTCGAGATACCACCTGGGCATACGTTGGGGGATATTATTTACATAATTAGCGAGGGAAGGGCATTTGAATGACATCTATTTCAATTAGAGATACAATGTGAAAAGATGATATACCTAGAGAGATAACGGCTGCTTCATCTCCGGGCTGGCCTTATATGATATCCTCCCGGCAGGCAGGAAGAACAAGGCGACCAATGCACCCCCCCTGACCTCAGGATAATGATGCGTGCCTGCCCCCGGCGACGTCCACCCAGCGCCCTGCCACCGATTCATCCCCTTCAACTCCGCCGTCCCATCAATCTGCACCACGCAATTAATCTCCCCATATGGATGCAGATGATACTGCCCCCTGAACTCCTCCTGACTCTCCATATACACTGTCGTGATACTGAAAAACCGCGTCCGCTCTGAAGGCGTGTAGAGCCGACTGCGGCGGTATTTCGGCCCCTCGAGCTCGTCGGTCGCCACCCAGCCTTCGTTGTTGGTTATTCCTGCACGGATTAGGGCGCAGAAGTCTTCGTAGAAGGGGTTTCCTGGGCCGTAGTTTTCGTTGAGAAATTTCTCGAGGTCTTGGCCGGGGGTTCTGCGGCCGTTAGAATTTAGCAGACGGGGGAAAGGCGGGGGTGCGGGGTTTAAGTTGGATTGGGAGGAAGGGTTACAGATCAGCCACCTCGGCGAAGAATTCCTGGGCTCGAGTGAGGAGTTTTTCGGCGTTTGGATGGAGGGTTGTCATCTTCTTGTTATTTTGTGGTATTTAACCTGATTGAGGCGAAAAAAGTGTTTATCTGGAGAAGGATGCAGAGAGTTGATCTGGCATATCTATCACTGTGGGCGCCACACACGGGCCAGGGTAGCGCTTTCTAATTAAGCCCGGACAGGACTTCAACTGAGAGCATTCCCCATGATGGAACTGACTCCATCAGTCTAACATTCTAACTGGGAATACTATTTTTCACCTTGACTCGAGCTGGAAGTATGTACACTTAATATTCTTGCTCAGTAGGACAGCTTTGCTTCAAATACTGGCTCTTCAGCGCGCCATACTTCAAAATCCCGTCCGATATCGGTGCCCGATTTCCCGTGCCATGTTGGTTGTGTCCTCAATGCCGCTCTTCTCCTTCCCTATCCCGCTCATTTATATAAAGCTGAGCAAAATGTGGCCGCGATACTCCTCCGTGTACAAGAAGTCCATCAAGGAGTACTACCACATGTGGTCACTGATTATATTCCTTGGCATTTTCGCGATAGCCCTTTAAAGGAAAATCTAGACAAGGTGGGGAAATCAAGAAGAGCAATCATCTGCCGTTGGCTGGTGGTGATTTCAATGATAGTTGGTTCCACACCGAGGCAATGGAGTAACATAACCAATCCTTCGCCAGCCAACTCCTATATGTAAAGTAGAAATTGAGATGTCATTACCAAGGTTAGATGCCGACCTCCCTAAAAGTGCTGGCTAACCTCCGTTAATCAACCTTGTCTAAGTCACAATGTCGCCGTATGGGGGAAGTACCACGGGAGGCCCTCAAGCGCGGGTGATCTTCAAGAAACCTTTGTGCAGGAGCTCTTGATTGGTTTTGTTTGGGGGGTGAGGCACTGTGTTCTTTGTCTTATTGTATAGTGACCATTATGGCTAGTGAGCACACTGAAGTTCCTCCTGGAGGTTGATCACGGCATGTTTGGTGTTTGAATAGATTCTTGCTCATTGTAGGGGAGTAAATTGTCGATTTCTTGCCACTCGTTGACAGTGTGATAGGATGACTTGGTATCTGGATGATCTGGGCCTAACACTTTGTTTCGCAGCTCAACACATTTGACCATTAAAACCAGCGCATCTTGAGGCTTCCCTAGTGATTTCCATGAGTAGGCAAGATTGTTCATGCTGATGAGAGTATCAGGATGCTCTGGTCCCAGAACTTTCTCTCTGCCTTCCAGTGCTTGCTGATGCATGGCTTCTGCCTCCTCATACTTGCCCTGGTCCTGAAGCACTGAACCAAGCTTGCTGACACTGGTGAGAGTATCAGGATGCTCTGGTCCCAGAACTTTCTCTCTGCCTTCCAGTGCTTGCTGATGCATGGCTTCTGCCTCATACTTGCCCTGGTACCAAAGTACTATACCAAGGTTGCCGACACTGGTGAGAGTATGAGGATGCTCTGGCCCCAGAACTTTCTCAGAGCCTTCCAGTGCTTGCTGATGCATGGCTTCTGCCTCTTTGTACTTGCCCTGGTACCGAAGTACTAAACCAAGGTTGCTGACACTGGTGAGAGTATCAGGATGCTCTGGTCCCAGAACTTTCTCTCTG
>JAPDEK010000098.1:0-129610 GCA_027569065.1 Aspergillus cavernicola | reverse complement strand
CTAGCTTTCCATGAAGCGAGAAGTAAAGCTGACTCGGAGATCCACCAATCAAGCAGTGATGAAAACATCTCCCAAATCAAGCAGGAGCTTGAAAGCCTCCGCGAGACTCTAACAACAAGTGTTGTTCTAGCAGAACCGAAGATTGACAAAGACGACATCATCACTGCTATTGAAGCCACTCTAGCTTTCCATGAAGCGAGAAGTAAAGCCGACTCGGAGATCCACCAATCAAGCAGTGATGAAAACATCTCCCAAATCAAGCAGGAGCTTGAAAGCCTCCGCGAGACTCTAACAACAAGTGTTATTCCAGCAGAACCAAAGATTGAGAAAGATGACATCATTGCTGCTATTCAGGCCACTCTAGAAGCTTTCCATGAAGAGAGAGGTCAGGTCAGGGATATTGGTGAAAGTCAACCCTCTACGACAGAATTCACAGACGTATTCCACGATGGCGTTGGTATAATTAGGGAAGACCTCGCCAAACTTCTCGAGCGCCGGACCGAATTCGACCCCTCCGAGCTTCTTGACGCATTGAGAGAAGGACTTGCTGGTTTGAAAGCGGAGGTGGAAATGCTTCGTCAGTCTCAGGCAGATTCGGAGGAGAGCGGCAGCTCCAGAGGACGAGAGTTGATGCTTGCCAATGAGTCAACCATGACCAGCGATATTGAGGGACTCAAGGCCCTCATTTCCCAACTACAGGTCAAGGTTGATGCAATCGAAGCTGTTCCACGAGCTGCAGACCTTCCCGGGGATATTATGAAGAAAGAGCACATGGACGAAGTTCTTTTAGGCTTGCACGAACTTCAGAGTTCAGTGGCCGGGATTGTAGCTCGTGACAGCCCCGTGGATGGAACGACAGCCAAGAAGGAGGATACAGACGCTATCGAAACGCTACTTCGGACCACGAAGTCTCAACTTGATGAGATGGTATTCCCGGCCGCTGATGAGATAGCGCGAGCGGAGCAACTAGGAAGTCTGGAAGAGATTGTCAAGGAGACCAAAGATGTTGTGACGGAGCTCTACGGCCGTATGGAAGCGGAATGCCCGACCAAAGCTGATATCGGCACCCTGGAGACACTTATGAAGGATATGTGGATCGCACTTGATGAGTCGAAAGGCAAAGATAACCCGGAGGAAAGCGAGACTGAAAGCGAGAAATTAGTCAAGGCAGACCTCCAGACAGTAGAGGCCATGATTTTCGATGTCAGAACCCAGGTTGAAGAGCTCAAGCTTCCAGACGTCGAGACCCTTCCCACGAAATCCGAAATCGAGGGCCTAGCCGCTATGATGGCCGAGTTCAAGGAGAAGGTGGAAGCCGATCAAGAGTTGACCGGTCAGGGATTCGAAGCGCGTAAAATTGAGCATGCCGGATTAGCTGAGAAGATGGACGAGGCTAGGGCCATCGTCGAAGGCCTCGGAGAGGAGCTCAAAAGCAAACTTGATGGGAGCCACGAAGGTCTGTCAGAGCTCAAGCAACTTCTAGAAGGCCTATCAGCCTCGGCCGAAAGCTTTACGACCGTTGAGAATGTCAACGAGCTTACTGAACTCATCAACCGAGAATTCGAGCGTGCACGCGGTGAACAAGACGCCACCAAACTTGAGACGGAGGAGCGAGATTCTGCGGCCCTTGTCAAACACGATGAGACCAAGGCGACTATTATTGTTGAGCTTGGTGCAAAGATTGATGAAAAGCTGGATGAAGTCATGGCCAAGTACGACGAGGCCCAGTCTCTGACGGATTCCAAGTTCTCTGAAGCTGCGCAGCGCGACACCGAAAACCTCGAGGCAGTGACGAACACGAGAGCTCTGGCGGAAGACATCAAACTCGTCATCGGTTCTATGGGCGACAGTGTCAATGAGGCATGCGAGCGGATGAATGCCGATGCGAAAACATTCCTCGAGAAGGTCGACGTCTCTTACAACAAGATGGAGGATATGCACAACGAAGTCAAGGTACAGCAAGAGCAGTCTCGGTCCGACGTTGAACGAGCGGCGGCTGCTACTGAGCGTGTCGAGACTAAGCTACACGAGTTCCATCCTCAGGTTTTAGAGTCTATTCAAGAGATTCTTGCTATAGTGGGTCAACACTACAACCACTCGCAGCAAACTGCACAGGACCTGAAGATGGATCTATCCGTGCTTCCCACCACAATTCCCCAAATGTTCCCTGCTCTACCACCTCCCGAGCCAGAGAAGTATGATGATGGCCCGGTGCATGAGAAACTCAACAACATTTTGGAGCACACAAAGGGCAACCAGGTTCAGGAGGCGCTCAACGTTCTTATCGAGCGGGTAACAAGCGACCAGGTACACGAGAAGCTCGATCAACTCTTAAGCCATACCACAAGCACAAATGGCCAGGTTTACGAAAAGCTGAGTGAACTACTTGGTCAGGCTGCGAGCTCCCAGGGACCCATCCACGACAAGCTGGACTCACTCATTGACCACGCTACAAACACTGACCAGTCGGTGACACAAATGATGAAGCTCGATGAGATGCACAAGGACATTATGGAGACATCTCGCAAGATGAATGAGATGCTTGTATCACAATCCACTCTCGTCGCCGAGGACAATGAACGCAGACGCAAGGAAGCTGAAGAAGCCGCCGTGGCCCTTGAGCGCAGAACTGCCCAGAAAGAACAGGTTGAGGCAGATATCGTCAATCTCAACGATGAGAAAGATTCTCTGCTAGGAATGATTCAAAGACTGAAATCTGAGAAAGACGAGCTTGCTACCCAGAATGCCAAGCTCAACAAGGAAGTCTCTGCTCTGGAGATGGCCCTCGAACTACGTCATGAGGAGATGCAAGTTATGGAAGACCGCGCCGACAGCCTTGAAAAGCGGATTCTGGAAGGGGTGCTTGATCATGCTCGTACCGTTCTTCTTAATCGCCCCAACAGCGTGCAAGGGTGGAGTATGAAAAAGGTTCGCAACGCACGGGCTCGTAATGCCAGTGCTTCGAGTACTGCAAGCACCGCCAAGGACGCTCGGAGTATCCTTGGCAGCAGCGTTGGATTGGCATTGAAAAAACGAGCTCCGCCTGCATCGCAATCAGCTTCCACGACTGCACCAACTGCGGGCAAGGAAAGGAGAATCCTCAGTCTAAGTCACGTCACAGGGAACCGTGGAATCGCGGACAGACAGTCAGGTACAACAAGCGGCCTCGCTAACCTGAAACGGAGCCAATCCGTCAAGTCCAATTTCTCTTCCCGCAAAGCATCATGGGCTAGTAGAAGCTCGGTTGCCAACAAGGAGAACGAAGTGTTTGCGGAAGAAGAAGAGCATCAAAGTGGGGACGAGAGTGACACCTGTACGGAGCGGAGGACGAGCTATACGGGAACCTACACGGACAGCATGACGTACGGCCCGGGAAGTATTGTCTCTATAGATCGGCAAGTGAGCGGTGCCAGCACAGCAACTGGTGCTGTCCCGCAGTCCATTGTGGATGACGCTGGAAAGGGGGAGGAACGGAGAACGGAGGAAAAGGATGTGAATGAGGGGGTGGATGGTGAGGATGATACCCAAGAGCCTAAGGTGAATGAGCCCGAGGACCACACACAACAGCTTGAAGAGCACCTGAATGAAGAATCATCGAAGATGGTGCTCTATGCGCCACCCAGCGACAGCGGACTCGGCACGGAGATCGCTAGCACAGCTGGGTGACAAACAACAGCACGCAACATGGACATGATATGATTCTTACGATACATTACTGGCGTTAAATGAGCAGAGCTGCCGTGTTTTTAATTAATCCTTGGGTCTGCTCGCAAACTGGTTGTGATGCAGTTGGTTTCTTTTTCTTTATACTTTCTTTTGTCACATACTTATGATTGTTTTCCCACTCATCCCGAGTTGTATTACGGAATAATGAGCATGTTAGTCAGAATATGTAAATGAATGAGCAATTCCTGTCAAACTGTTTCCTGACCTGTAGACCACTACTAGTGCTACTCCAGCCCGTAGGAGGTGATTGCCGGATGGGAAAATACCGACGCCGAGTCATGTGCCTTCCTCAACCATTATCCCAACCTGACAAATCAGGCATCAGTTGGCACGCGATCTTTTGTTGAATCATGAGATTAACGTAAATAATGAAGCTCTAACTTTAACAGACATCGTGACACTACAAGGTCACTCGCCAACCTGACGCAGGCGACTGGCTCTCTCTCTGGGTAATGCTTCCGTCTTATTTCAGAGCCCATCTTACTCGAGTCCATACATCTAATCCCCTCCCTTCTTTGGCAGGCACCACCGTTTCCCACCAGGATGGCCAGTCTCTAGCCTCTCCATATCCCCGCTCAGTTCGCCTTCCCTAGCGCCTTGTCATAGTATCAGAGTCAGCCTTATATCGGAGACTTGTCCTGGACTGTCCCCTCCTTCCAGTCCTATTCCCAACTCCTCCTGTCTCTGGCACCGTACTTCATCAAGTCAGTGGCCACGTCAGGATGCTGGACCCCATTCCGCCTCCTCCAGAGTGGTTACGGGAGGCTGTCGAGCCTTGGGCTCTACGTTTCGGTCTCCCCGCCCTCGCCGATCACTCTCACGAGGTTATCACCATCTTCATCGCCTACCTGCTAATCCATTACGTCCTTTCGCCATGGCTGTCTCCCAAGCTGTTCCCCCGCCACTACCCCAACCTGAACAAACGCACCAAACTCAACTGGGATGTACATGTTGTGTCGCTCGTTCAGAGCACTTTCATCAATGCCATCGCCCTGTGGGTCATTTTTGTGGATGAGGAGAGAAAGACTTTGACTCCCCTCGAGCGAGTCTTCGGCTATACTGGATCGTGTGCTTTGATCAGTTCTCTTGCAGTGGGATACTTCATCTATGACCTGATCGTCAGCACTATTTATCTCAGAATGTTTGGTATCGGCATGTTCTTCCATGCTGTGTGTGCTCTATGGGTGTTCAGTTTCGGATACGTAAGTAAATCCATCCTTGTTGAGTGTAGATACCACAGCAACTAAAGTACTTTGCAGGGACCTTTCCTCAACTACTACGCCCCAGTCTTTATCCTCTACGAGCTCTCGAGCCCCTTCCTCAATATCCACTGGTTCCTGGACAAGGTCAACATGACCGGCAGTTCTCTGCAGTGGTACAACGGCATGGCGCTTCTCATCGTGTTCTTCTGCTGCCGTCTCATATGGGGAACATGGCAGTCCGTGATCGTTTACATGGACATGTTCGAAGCGCTTAAGCAAACCTGGTCCCCCTCTCCTTCCTTGACGCTATTCAGCCCTGTCGACATCACAGCCCAAGTCTTCCAGCCTCGCAGTGACGGCTCTCTCTGCATTAACGAAGCCTGTGTCAAGGCCAACGCCCAAATCTCCAAATACTCCAAGTACACCGCCGGTGGAGTTCCCACTTGGCTAGTCTTCACCTACATCACCTCCAACATAATCCTCAATGGTCTTAACTACTACTGGTTCTCGAAGATGATTGAAACCGTGATGAAGCGCTTCCGCGGTCCTTCTACTTCTGATTCGCAGCGAGCCCCAGCCAAGGGGAGCCGGAACCCTAAGGAAGAGAACAAGGAGAATGCTGTAGAGGACCTCGCGCAACAGGCCTTACTCGATGCTGCTTCCAAGCTAGGACAGGAGGAAGGAAGCCTATTCCTAGGTGACGACGTGTCGAACAACCTATCAGCCGCTTCGGGCGTGGACCCTGGTCACGTAGAGGAGCTACGCAAGAGAAAGGCTCAAGCTTAGTGTGAATACTAAATTGAAGCCTGTTTGCCTTGGAGTCAATAAGTGAATTCTAGTCACGAATATCAAGGTTAGAAAGGAAGGATATCGTGGGGCAGGGTAGATGAGAGAGGTGTTGATGGGTTTACATCTGGCTGGGCTTGTTTGTGTACTCATTCATTTCCCTCTAAGATATCTTCATGTGTACATTGTTATCGTCTCAGCCAGTATTCCATTTCTGAACTTCTCTATCATATATGGAAATAAGGGTTGGTTGAGAAAGTCGCGGATAGGCCATATATTAAGGTCTGCTCACATGACTCTTTTAACAAACTCCTTCCAAGTACTAATAGAAGGCCTTTTATAATAATACACTTTATACAGTGGCTAAGACTACCCCTATAGCGAACTTGACGCAGTCCATGGCCATCTTGAATGTCTCTCTTGACTTATTAAACGTACAACTTTAGACCATGTACGCAGTAGGTATTTAGAAAGAACCATTCCCCCAGGCGCAAGCGAGGGTCACCAGCTCACCCGGGGTCTTACTGCTTCTATTAATCAACAGTCACATATATTTTAGCAGTCCCTCTGCTAGGCCTGCATGCATCACAAAATCAAGATAGAGGGTAGGTCCTACTACTACATTGAGGTAAGCACAAAGAAACACGTTTGGCAAGCCATTAAACACGAACAGAGAATTCAAAGGGATACATATTTTACAACAACTTCACTAAGAAGCTTATTACCGCGTTCTTGAATTATATTGAAGGATAAAAAGGATCAAGAAAAAAAATTCCAATAAAACACCGCGTGAGCGCCTTCAGAGCTTCCCAACCGTCTTGCGTACCTAGATCATGATGGAAAAGAAAAAAAAAGAGCAATGCATTGGCGAAAGGTTTACCGGCCCATAGCAGCTTCCGGTTTGGCAAGCATATACCGCACAGCTTCACGAGCAACGGTTGTGTCCCAGGCGCTGTCGGAGCCACCACGTCGGAACTCAGGTCCACTGCCATCTTCGCCGCCACCGCGGGTGGCTTCTCCCAGGACCGTCTCGAGGTCTCTGCGCTGCGAGTTAATCCAGCGACGGACGAATGTAGCGGGGTCTTTGCTAAGAGCGGTAAAGAAGGAATGTTTTGCGCGCGAATGTGTCAGGGCCTGGATGGTGAGAGCGACCTGGTCGTCGAGCTGAGAGATTTGGCGCATCCCTGCAGTGTATTGCGGGTTCTGCGTTAAAGACAGCATTTTGGAGCGGAGGGGGTCCTCAACGGCGACTTGGATGTCGTAAATGGTAGGGGTAGAGTCTTTGTGGAAGTCTTCGTCGACGCGGATTGTGTAAGGGAGCTTGATGGGGTCAAGGGGGCTGGTGTGACGACCGATGCTTTCCGGGATTTGAGGAAAGAACATCTGATCTCGACCGAAGATCTATACATCATTAGAATCGGTTCAAGTGAGTGACAAGAGTGCAGACTTACCGCTCGCAGACGATCGTCACAGCGGACTAGCCGTTTCTCCTCATCTTCTTGGAGTCCCATTGCCCGAATGTAGTCCCATACACCCAAGACAATCCCACTTCTAGATTCTTCCTCGACGTCAAGTACTTCCGCCAAATCTTTGCTCAGTTTGTAGCGTTCGGGAGTTTCGTCCCTGACAAGGCTAATGGTAACGTTTAAGTTCTCCTGCGACGCACGGGAGAACTGCACACAGTCAAAGTCCGCGGTGGGCGGCAGGTTGACAGTATTCGGTTGTAATTGTGGCTTCGTCCAGTTTACAGTCTTCATCTCGTCCGGGCTTGTTGCAGAAGACTTGTCGAAATCGATGGTGATAGATTTGAAGAATTGCGAAAAGCGCTGCTTCGAACGCTTAGAGGATGACTTTTCAGCGTCCGAACCATCATGATCCACCGCGTCTCCAATTTCTTGGGCATCGTCGTCGTCCTCACTTTCTGAGGCCGCAAGATCGCCATCATCGTTCAACAAGCGACCCTCTATCCGAACCTTGTACCGCCCGGACCCAGGGGTGCTCCCTGGAACAGCACCGTTCTGACCGGTAGGATCCTGCCAAGGCTGGCCTTCCACCGTGTTCGAGACCCAGATGCGCATTGTTCGGTATTTCTTCACTGTTTTACTGATCGAGTCTTGGATGTCCAGCCTCTTCCGCACGATGGCGGCATCTAGGCGCTTCTCCAGGTCGCGCAGGCTCTTATACTGCTGCACGCCTTCGCCGACAATCACCTCTTCGACACCATCGGGGATGTTCCTGTCCGTGGGCTTACGGCTGCGGCGGAGGGCAGCATCATTCTGGTGCGGCATGTTGCGCTGAGGAGCCATGTACTGGGGAGCAACGGCGTGCTGGGCCATCTGAACTGGCATCGCAGGGCCTAGAAGTCAAAGTCAAGAGTTAGATAACAGGAAGTATAGATGGCATACGCGACAAGTGAGAATATACCTGGACCTTGGGGTCCGCGACGAGGCGTGGCAGGAGAACGCTGGGGGCCCTGTGGGAAGCCACGTCCATAGCCGGGCGGCATTGGGGCGTTCATGGTGGGCAATCAGCTGGATGAATCAAGCGAGAGATGACAACAGGAGCGGTGCGGGGTGTTTCCAAGGCAAGACGTGGGGAGATGAGATGATGAATGAGAGTCTTGATTGCTTCAATGACCGCGGCGGATTTCCAAAGTTCGCTGAGTCGCAATTGCGCTTTACCCGATTCGGACATCACTAGCTTAGTACACATTCAACTCTTAAGCTTATACTATTACAAAGAGCACAGTTTCTGAAGCATTGGATTATGTCTCTAATGTTATATCATTTCTGGATTATAGAAACAAAGATCCAGAAGCACCCAGAGAATGTGTTACTCGAGCTGGGATGCCTGGTTAGTGTACAGCTCCTCCACAACATTGCTAAGTTTGGCAATGGTGTCCAGGGCAGCGTCGTATCCCTGGTCACGCTCAGTCTCGTCGAAGACAATCAAGCACCCAGCACCCTGGTCTAACACCCCAATGATCACCTTGTCCAAAATCATCTGCGACAGCTTTCTTTCCACCTGCTGTGTGTCCAGCCCCACCATCTTAGCAATATGATCCAACTCAACTCGGCTGAACGGTTCGATGACCTTGATGAGGTTCTGTTCCAACATGGCGTCGTAGAGTTTGCGAAGGTGGTTACGAATGAAAGCGTCGCTGCCTAGTTCGAATCGATAATCCGAAAGCGCTTTCTCGTATTCTTCGAGCGAGCGGTTGGCATGAGCACGCGCCACTGCTTTCATGGCTTCGAGTCGCGGGCTGGCATATTTCTGGGCCTGCTTCGATCCCAACAGGGTTGTCACATCGTCCACCAGGTTCAGCATGATCTTACATAGCAGCATGTATTGAAGGGCCGAGGTTGCCTTCTCTCCCTCGTCCAGGGAGCTGTATCCTTCCAGAGCTTCGATGAAGTAGGAGAATGAGGTATTGAAGTCTTTGTCTTCTGCATGTAGCATGCCGCTCTGCATATCCAAACCGGCCTGTAAATTGGGAGGAGTGTAGACAGATGCCGCCGAAGTCCGGGCAGCAGTCAGCGCAGCGCGCGCCTTGGCCTGGTTTCCAAGTGCATGGTACACCCGCGATTCGAGCAACTGTACCTCAACCAGCATAAGCTTGTCATCTAGTCGCTTTAGTTCCCGGAGAAGGGGGTTGATCAGGGTAAGGGCTTCGTAATAGCTCTGTTTCTGCATATATATTGCCACAATCCGAGTCTCGAGGTTCTGTCGGAGAAATGACCGCCGTTCGGCGACGGCCCATTCGATACAGGATTTGATGACGGCAATCTGGATATCGAGCGTGTTCGGGATCTCACTGAAAAGGTCCAGCAATTGCCGAACTATAGCATAGCTCATTAGCTGCCTGTATTCCTACATACATGACGCTGAAATGCCAGTACAACTTACCCAGCTTTGCTGTCTTTGCTTTAGCAAAGGACGAGAAGGAATCTCGACTTGTTTTGATCAGATCTGCTATCTCCTGCGGCTTCTTCCCATCTCTGTAGAGCTCTCCCAATCCGACCAAGGCATTTTCGTAATCGCGCGACGAGCTTTCAGAAGACCCAGGGCCCTGGGAAAGAATGTCCTTGTAAATAGTCTCGGCTTTCGAAGCGTCCTTCTTCGCGAGAGCTCGAGCTTCCTCTATCCGTTGAGCGGCCTGAGAGGAGGGTGCCATGACGAGAGCTGATGTGAAGGGTGGGGGGTGCGGAGACTCTGCAGCTCGATAATGAAGGCTATCTAGAAAGGCGGTATAAGGCGAGAAAGAGTTCGTTATGCAGAAGACACGGATAGAATGGAGGAGATGGATTGATGAATGGCTGTTAGAGCTTCATCTTACATTTGCTAAGTCATCAGTAGCCTTGGTGCCTGAGGCTTATAGTATTCACCGCCTACAGTCCGGCGGTCTCGGTTTCATCCGTCAGAAAAATGTCTAGAGTGAAAAATATCAAAATATCTCGACTCTTCAAATTCTCAAGCATTTAGTTTCGGTCCGCTTCCTTTTATGTTCGAATAAGTAATTGTGCAAGGAAGAACGTCATGGTAAGTTTAATGTACTCTTCAATTCAGTTGAGCCAGATTCTCACATCTGAACAGAAAATCAAAGCTCTTTCGCGATCCAGTGCCTCTCAGCAGGCGCCGGGCACTGCTGTGGTTCGACAACCTCGAAATCTGGACCCCTCTCAGCATCCGTTTGAACGTGCACGTGAATATACAAGAGCTCTCAATGCTGTCAAGATGGAGCGCCTTTTTGCTGCACCCTTTCTGGGCCAGATGGGAGAAGGTCATGTTGATGGTGTCTACACAATGGCCAAGGACCCAGGTTCTCTAGAACGATTTGCCAGCGGCAGTGGTGATGGTGTGATCAAGGTTTGGGACCTGACTACGCAAGGCGAGGTCTGGAACAACACAGCGCACGAGAATATCGTCAAAGGAGTATGCTGGACCCCCGACCGGAAATTGCTTTCGTGCGCCGCCGATAAAACTATAAAACTATTTGATCCATACAACTCCTCGTCTGAAGCTCCCCCTCTCGCAACATATCTCGGCCAGGGCGCCTTTACCAGTCTCACGCACCACCGAGATCAACCGTTCTTTGCGGCGTCGTCTTCCCAAATCTCAATCTACGATCTTTCGCGGCCCTCATCTACCCCCTCCCAGACTCTCCACTGGCCCACTAGTGTCGACACGATCACCTCGGTCGCCTTCAACCAGACCGAGACCTCAGTCCTCGCCTCAACTGCCATTGACCGCTCTATTGTTCTCTACGACCTTCGTACCTCGTCTCCTCTCTCCAAGCTCGTCCTAAGACTGGCATCTAACGCCGTCTCCTGGAATCCGATGGAAGCATTCAACTTTGCAGTGGCGAACGAGGATCATAACGTCTACATGTTCGACATGCGGAAGATGGATCGTGCTTTGAATGTCCTGAAGGATCACGTTGCTGCAGTTATGGACGTGGACTTTAGTCCAACGGGTGAAGAGCTCGTTACCGCATCGTATGACAGGACAATACGCTTGTGGAATAGGGCAACTGGGCATTCCCGAGATATATATCACACGACGAGAATGCAACGGTACGTTACCCTCCTTTTTGCTTATATTACAAACCTAATCAGATGAGACAGTGTCTTTTCCGCCAAATTCACTCCCGATAACAAGTACATCCTGTCCGGTTCGGACGACGGGAATATCCGCCTATGGCGTTCCAAGGCGTCTGATCGCAGTGGAATCAAGAGCGCGCGCCAGAGGACGAAGTTGGAATACGATCAGGCCTTGGTCCAAAGATACTCGCACATGCCAGAGATCAAGCGGATCAAACGCCAACGCCATGTGCCGCGGCCTATTAAGAAGGCTCGTGAGATCAAGACTGAAGAGCTCTCGGCTATTAAGAGGCGTCAAGAGAATATTCGGAAGCATACCAAGAAGAGTACTTTGGCACCAAGACGGAGCGAGCGCGAAAAGATGATCCTCGCGCAGGAGCAATAGTCGTGCGCTATTTGCTTTTACGGTTGCCACTACGAAATTGGCCGTGCCAAGTAACAAAAGCTGGGCTCCTGCTAGACGTGGCAGGTGCCAGTAACTGTCCATGGCGAAGCAGGGATTTCTAGCCAAAGTATTAATATACATCCGTGAGCTCATTTCATGTTCATTGGTGGTCAAAGCTCCACAAAACCGGAGCATCAATTCGCTTTCATTTCTTTTCAACTCGCAGGTTTTCCTGTCCGGGCTGGTCCGTCTGGGCTGACTCTGCTGGTACGGCAAGATCAATTCCGCTTAGATATCGACCAATCCGTTGGAGACCTGCTGGCAGCACCGCATACCAGTTGGCAAGCATAGCGAACGTCGGCAGCCTAATAACACCGCTTCTTCCCTGGTCGATCATGGAGACGATTTCTTGCGCAACACGACTGGGTTCGAGCACAGGCGCAAAAAAGGAGCTTGGCGTTTTGATGAATTTGAACAGAGGCGTTGATATTTGGCCGGACTCAACCAACACCGTTTTCACTTTATCTCCGTTTCCTGAGACCCGGAGCTCTGCCTCCAACGTCCGATGGAGGGCGCTCAGACCTGCCTTGCTCGCTGAGTAGTCTGCCAAACCGGCGGCGCACAATTGCCCAAGAACTGAGCTCACGTTCACGATGGTACCTCCGTTCTCGGTGGATAGCATTTGTGGGAGGAACACTTGGCAGGTATGGACGACGGCGAGGAGGTTCGTCTGTATGGTTTTCTGGAACGTCTCAGCAGAAAGGGACAGGAGCGGTTGTCCATTGATCCGAGCAGCTGCACAGTTAACAAGCACTGTTGGAGTACCCAACTTAAAAATAAACAACTAGTTAGCCATGACACCTTAAAAAGCAATATAAAGCATCCAGCAGAGCTCTGAAATAAAATAATAGAAAAGAAAAGAAGGAAAAAACATACATCTTCCTCGATCCTCCTCGCAGCCCTCTCAACCTGCCCCCTCACCCCAATATCACACTGATAATACTCCACCCCGCCTACCTCCTCCCAACCCCTAAGTCTCACATCCTCCTCATCCGCAACATCCAACACCGCAACACTCACCCCGCGCAATCCATAAATCTGCGCAACCAACCGCCCCAACCCGCTCGCGCCGCCCGTAATCACGATAACCTCCTCGCCTAAATCAACTGTTCGATCCGCGCCGAATGCAATGCGGTCGCTGATCATGAACGCTATGTCGATAATGGTGAGGAGGGTCGCGTAGCCGGATGCGATTAGGAAGGCGGGGTGGTCGTAAGGGGTTGCTTGGGCGCGGAGGCAGAGGACGATTATCCATGCGATGAAGGGGTGCAGGATTGAGCGGCACAGGACGGTCATTATGAGGTCGAGTGTTAGGTGGACGTGCCATTGTTTTGGGGGCGAGGGGGGTGATGTTGAGGGGGAGGGGGTTGTGAGGATGCGTTTGGGGGTGGTCATTCTGTCTATTTTGAGTTAATCTTGATAACTAAGTTAGGCAGGAATATTGTTGGGTCTGGTGGGATGGATTGAGTTAATGTAGGAAAAAGAAAGATCAAGCCATGTTGAAGTTGAAGGGAGTCACACTGAAGGATGAAGAACGGAGATGAGAGCTTCGGGTTGGCTGTACTGTTTGATTAGCGCAAGCAGTCGGCGTCTAGAAAGATAATCAGGAATAATATATCTGAATGTCAGGTTGTGATATGATTTCTGTGGTCCTGTTTTTTTGTCTATTCATGTGAGTAAATGCTGCAAAGCAGAGTTGAACATACCCAAGATGCTGTCATTTGGAAATATATTTGTCTCTCGGAGACTCCAACTTACCCCAATTTCAACACTTGACGATGATAAGACAACTTCGCATAAGGAACTCTGTCAATCTGTCAATTATCTACTACTGACACTCAATATTAAATATCTACTGTGTATACACTCAACACTCAATTCTACAACTAAATCCCATATACCGCATACACACAATGCCCCCCCAACTCACCCCCCTCGTGCAAACCATTCAAGGCATTCGACTGGCAAATACAGCATCAAACAAACCAGAACCCACTTGGAACATCACCATATCACCTCAAGGAACAATCTCCTCCATCACCCCAAATACCACCTCCTCTCCCCCACTAAGCAGCCCTCTCGCCCTCCCATCTCTCGTCCACCCCCACATCCACCTCGATAAAGCATACATCCACAACACCCCCTCATACAGCCATCTCCTCCCTAGAACCGGGTCCTTCAACGAAGCCCTCACCTCAACAACCCAAGCCAAGGCCTCCTTCACGCCCGCCGATCTCCTCAAACGCGGCGAATGGCTTCTCGCCGAGTCCGTCTCTTCCGGCGTAACAGCCATGCGCGCTTTCGTTGAAGTCGACGCCACAGTCCAACATGCATGTCTCAATGCCGGACTAACCCTAAAAGAAAAATGGAAAGAAGCATGCGAGATCCAACTCGTTGTTTTCGCGCAGGACCCGATCTTCTCGACTGAATCTGGCCAGGAGAATAGACGGCTTGTTGGAGACGCTCTACGCGAATACGGCCCAGATCAACTAAGTGTCCTCGGGACGACGCCATACGTGGAATCAAGCGTTGAGGCAGCGAGACGGAATATCGAGTGGGCGGTGGATATGGCATTGGAAACAGATAGACATCTGGATTTTCATCTTGATTATAATCTCTCGCCTCCGGATGAGGATCCCGAACCACTGATTTGGTATGTCCTGCGCATGCTCCGCGAGAAATGTTGGACGACACACTCGACAACTAAACGCGTCATGCTGGGACATTGTACACGGCTCTCTTTATTTAGAGAAGAGGACTGGAGTCGTCTCACGCAGGAGATACAAGATTATGATATCCCCGCTAGCTTCGTCGGTCTTCCAACGAGTGATCTCTATATGGCATCTATACCCACCCCCACACAAGGTGGTGGAGGAAGGTTAGGGGTCAAATCTAACCCCCGAGGCACGCTCCCCATTCCTGACATGATCCGCAAATACGGACTCGATGCTGTGATGGGGGTGAATAATGTCGGGAACGCGTTTACGCCGTGGGGTTCTATAGACCCGTTATCAATTGCTTGCTTGGGTGTGGGAATTTACCAAGCTGGGACGCTGGATGATGCGGAGTTACTATATGAATGTATATCTACGCGTGCGAGGACCGCGATTGGGTTATCTTCGTCTCTGTCTGCGTCTGCTTCCGATCCAGGTGTGCGTCCGAATTGCGGGGAATCCGCCGATCTTTTGCTATTGTATGATATAGATGATACCGGATGCCTGGAAGATGGTAGTGCTAGCCGGCCGCGGAAGAGCATGGCGGAAGTCGTTTGGGATCCCCCGGCGAGAATGAGTAGAGCGGTTGTATCTCGGGGTCGTGTGAAGATGCCTGCGCTGTCTGCTTGTTCCAATGACGCCTTTCGCTTTGTAGCGACGTAGATCGAGTGTAGTCATAATTCGGTAACTGCCTTAATTAACCATAGTTATCTAAAGTACTACCAGCTAAACCAAAACTCGAAATGTGTGTGAACTCCACACACTGCAGTCGTACGCCAACCTTCTATGAATGACCCACCGAGAATGTACCAATGCCCTAGTAACCTGCAAGAACCACGCAAAAGACAGAGAACAAGAAACAGATAAAAATATAGAGCTACAGTGATGCTAAACTGAAACACCCCCATTAGTGCTGAATTGCACAGGTCCGTGAAAGGCATAGCTAAATGTAGGACAAGCCGGATCTTCTTGTAGTATATCCAGGTCTTCTGCGTTAGTTGAGAGACGCACTCCATGCTCAGATCGAGGGTATAGACGGTGCTCCGGGAACTCGTACTCCGATTCACTGTCGGACAGTTCGGAATCATGCTCAATTTGCGTGTTAGCGGTTGGTGCGAAATCGATGGCATTGGAAGGAACAGAGCCGTAGGTTGAGCCAGAGGGCTGTTGCGTAGGTGTAGCTGTTGTTGCGGCTACATCGCAATTTGAATAGGAGAATCTAGACGACAGCAACGCTCTCATATTCTCTGGAAACATGGGCACCGTCGGATGCTGGCCTGATATGGTAAACAGTAGTTCGACGAGGGTGGCATGCGATAGTCTTGATAAGTATCGCCGTCGGTCATCTGCAGGGAAACGCTCGCCTCCAACATCAATCTTAGGCAGTGCCAACGGAGCGTGAACAGGGACTTCCGAGGTCGGATTTGGATTGCGTCGGACGAATTTTGGATAGAGAATAACAATCTTCGAGGGTTTGCATTCTCGACAAAGCCATTCCTTTTCTTTTACCGTGATAACATCGTTGCTAATGGGTGGGTCATGGCAGTGCTGGTGCCATGCCTGATTACACCCATCACAGAGCACAATGGCGTTGCTGGACGGGCTATGGCTGCGCTGGCAATGTACACAGGTGATATTTGTATTCTTGCCTTTACGGAAAACGCGTTTGCGTTTCGTAGCCTCCTGGAACTTGTCTGGAATTCCGATAGGGGTACTGTTCTCCTTGGGAAGAGCTGGGGAAAGAGGTGAAGGTACATAGAGCGACGGTCTATTTACCTGGCGACCGGACTTTGTCTGCGTTGCAGCTGGTGTAGCATCAGATTCATCCGAGCTAGAGTCTCCAGCTCTAATTATATCTTCATTGTCGCTGCCTTGACCGCGTTTGCGCTTTTTGGAACCCTTTTCCCGGTTACCGACGCCTCTCCGCTGATGGGGGGTAGATGTGGGTTTTACTGGCTTCGCCGCTGGGACTCCAGCCACGGATGGAGTGTCTAGGGCCCTTGATATTGTGGTAACTGCTGATGGTATTGATAGTGGTGGTGGCTGAGGTTCTGATGGTGGCTGTATTTCGGCTGCCGCCTTCGGGCCAACAGGTATTGATGTCGATGTTGAACATGCCACTGCTGGCTTAGGAGCGATATTGGGTAATCCAGGGGGCTTCCCCAAGAATCCATTAATTCCATACGTGGGCTGCAGTGGCGTAGGAATAGGGCTAGGCGATAGAACTGGTGTTTCCACCCTGTCCGAGTATATGAAGGGAGCCGTTGGTAGCTCGATGAAAGTTGAAGAAACTCTCATCGTGCCTGCCCTCTGAGAGTTGGTATTCCGGGAATTCCAATTCGAATTAATAGAGAAAGGTCCCCGGATAGTGGGAGTTCGATCATTTTTTGGCAGCCCCTGCTGTTGAGCTCCTCTGATACTACCGGCCACCCGTGCAAGAAGCTCTGTCGTGGCTGCCGAAAGCTTTGGGATGTGGACTCTACCCGAAGTTGTACCGGACCGGCTGGAATTTGATAACGGTGGCGCTTTAGACGAGCCAGAAGAGGCTGGAATGGACGAAGTTGATGGATGCGAATCCGTATGAGTGGTTGTGGTGAACACAGTTCGATGGTTTCGCGTCGCTGCTTCTATAGAAGCGAGGGAGGAGGATACCCCATCTTGCTGGGACATGCCCCCCAGCAGTCGGTCAATATTTCGGTGTGGTAGAGATCCGAAGTTCAGCGAATACGGCTCATTAGCGAGGGTTTAGACTCGTTGTCTTTCAGCGACAGGTCGGAGACATCGTGAACGGATCCAGATTTATATATAGCGTCACGTGATTTTACAAATCCTCGAATCCAAGATTTATTCAATGATTTCAATCATTGCAGTACCATTCTATCAACCCTTTGAAAAACCGCCACGATACCGCATTTTCAATATACTGGATCTACCTCGGTTGATAGACCCCTGATACGCTGCAGACTATTATGCTTGCTACATACGGCGAGAGCTGAACGGAGCCTGGAGAACAGAAACGTCTACCTCAAAGCCCCTCAGATGGAAACTTATATACGAATGTTTGGTTTTCGGTTCTAGACCACTATCTATGATACAACTCCGTCCTGCTTCAACTGAGCAATCTGTTTCTCGCCGAACTGGAGGACCTCCCCCAGGATCTCGTTGGTGTGCTGTCCAAGGGTGGGAGGAGGCGTTCGTACACCAGGGGTTGCATGGGAATATTTGATTGGCGTGTTCACTAATTGAATAGGACCACAAGTTGGATGATTGACTTCGGTGACCATTCCACGGGCTCGGACTATACGGGAAACATTGTTAGAGATATGTGATGAAGTGGGTTGTCCTAACGAAGAAACTCACCGTGCTCATGGTTCAATGTCTCCTGGATGTCATTGACGGCGGCATAGGGCATTCCGCTGCCTTCCATGATCTCGAGCCACTCTTTCGTGGTCTTCTCCTTGACACAGTCCCCGATCAAGCCATCAATTTCTGCTCGATGCTTTACTCGGTCACTGTTGGTCAGATATCGAGGATCCTCCTTCCACTCAGGGCGTCCTAAGCGATCGCACAACACGCCGAATAGTCTGTCATTGCCGCCACCAAAAAGAATACCCCCGTCAAGAGTTTTGTAGTTTCGATATGGTACAATCGATGCTTGGAGCTGTCAGTACACCTGACCGCAGCTCAGGGTTATCATAAACTTGGCACTTACGATGTTCGGTACCCCACCGTCCAGAATCCTTCTCTCCGCTGATAAGAGCAGAACTTGCGATGTTGGCTAGTGTTGCAACCTGACAATCGCTCAGACAAGCATCAATATGTTGTCCCTTGCCGGTTCTCACTCGGGCAAGCAAGGCGGCCATGATCGCATTCGACGTGTATAAACCGGTTGTCAGATCCGTGACGGCCACACCGACTTTGACCGGCTCGCCCTCTCTGCTTCCAGTGATATGCATCAATCCGAACTCGGCTTCCACCATCACGTCGTACCCAGCCCGGTTGCTGTATGGACCGGTTTGGCCGTATCCGGTGATACTCGCGTAGATTAGACTGGGGTTGATTTCTCGTAGGGTTTCATAATCCATGTTATATTTCTTGAGGCTTCCGGGAAGGTAGTTCTCGACGAGGACATCGCACTCTTTGACCAATCGGTGTAGGATGTCCACACCCGAAGGGTGGGCAAAGGAGAGAGCAAGCGACTTCTTATTGCGGTTGACCTGTCGCACGAGTCAATGGAACTATTTGGAGCATAATCCGGCATGACTTGAGCATCACATACGGCTAAGTAGTAAGCGCTCTCACCAGGACCCTTCTGCGAGCCATCCTTTGGTTTGGCGTACGGCGGACCCCACGCTCGAGTATCATCTCCTCGCACAGGATGTTCCACTTTAACCACGTCGGCTCTGTTTCGCAGTACGGGGTCAGATCTGAGGCTGTACTATAATGATCGTGTCTCTTTTAGTCGTTACGTACCCCAAGTCTCCCAGGATTTGTGTGCAATATGGCTGCAATCGTCGCGACAATTAGCATGTACCCCGCACAACTAATTGGAATTCGAGTTCGCAGGAGTACTCACACCGGCAAGAACTCTCGTCATATCAAGCACGCGAATGCCCTGCAAAGGCAATGTCCCGTCGGCCGCAGGCAGCGGAGTGGAATAGGAGCGCCATTGTGCGGTGCGTCTGAAGATGTTGCTCTCGGTTGATTGTCGGAGGATAGGGCGATGGGCAATCAACGACCGCTGTAGCTTGAATGTGACCTTCATCTCAGACAATTGAAAAACCATACATCGAACCGAGTAATAAAATGTTAAAAAGAGAAGAAATAGTCAGGAAAAGCAGCATCTATAGGTAGGTGTAGCTCTCCGAATCGGGACTCGGGCCCATCGCCGAACGCCAAAGCCGAGGCCGATCCGCCTTCTCCGCTAAGCATTCATCACTGAACCTCCGATCAATTGTACCTTCTGCTGCGGATAATTTTAGCCGAATCTTCCTCTCTTCCGCCATGTTTACCGGACTTGTTGAAAAGATTGGGAGTGAGTGCCTTCTCTACTTCAAGTACCTCAAGCCCGAACTAACCAAACTCAGCGGTCTCGTCCCTTGAGCCCCTCGACACCTCAGTAAGCGGGGGCGGGGGAACTTCTCTAACCATCGCCGATTGCGATGAAATCCTCACCGACGCGCATCTAGGAGATAGTATCAGTGTCAATGGTATGCGAAATTCCCCTATCCCCCCGCACCTCCGAAATAGTAGAAAAGCTACTAACACCGCCAGGAACCTGCCTCACCGTAACCGCCTTCGAAAAATCATGGTTCAAAGTCGGCGTCGCCCCCGAAACCCTGCGACGAACAAACCTCGGCGCCCTAACCGAAACCTCGAAAGTGAATCTCGAGCGCGCTGTGAAAGGCGACACTCGAATGGGCGGACACATCGTTCAAGGCCACGTTGACACAATCGCGAAGATCCTCGCCGTAACCCCGGATGAGAATTCACTAGTTCTCCGCATGCAGCCAAGGGATATCGAGGCTCTGCGATATATTGTTGAGAAGGGGTTTATTACACTTGATGGGGCGAGTTTGACGGTGACTCAAGTGAAGGATGGGGAGGATGGGTGGTTTGAGGTTATGCTTATCGCTTATACGCAGGAGAAGATTGTGACAGCGGCAAAGAAGGTGGGGGATTTTGTGAATGTTGAGATTGATGTTGTGGCTAAGTATGTTGAGAAGGGGGTGCAGGCGTACTTTGCTGGTACGGCGGGAGGGAATATGGGTATTTTGGAGAAGATGGTCGGCAAGATAGTTGAGGAGAAGTTGAAGCAATAATCCAACTTAGCTCTACAATTATGATGTACTAATTTCACAATGTTTACTGTATCTGATGATGAGGAAAAGTGGGTATAATTTGATATCTACTAAAGACACTGCGCGGCTGACTACATGCACCCAAGACTATTTGATATCCATAGCAAGTGTTTTGTTCTTCACATGTAAAGCCGGGCCAAGACAGCCATAAACGACTGGTACCGGCTGATAGAACGCTATGGAAGCATTTGTCGCGAGGAACAGCGCTTAAAAGCTGTATTGTATGGCCTCGACTGGACCCATGGACGGAAAAGACGAGCTTACGTAAACCACATGCAACGGCGACTGCAGCAGTATGCTCTAATCGGCGAGAGCGTATGAATCGCTTGATGATGATATGTTCAGTGATCCTGACGCGTTCCTCCTATTCTTCCATGGATTCGTCATCTTCCTCTCCATCGTTGTCGTTCTCCTCTTCGTCATCATCGCTCAACCATTCATCGTCCAGACCAAGATCCACATCACCCTGTTCCTCTTCACTATCCTCAACTTCCTTGCCTTGAGCTCGAGCTTTCGCCTTCTCCTGCTTCTTTCGTTCGACATTCTCCTTCTGAATCTTCTTTCGTTGCGCCTTCTCCTTGGCCTTCTTGTCCCAGCTCTTGTCTAGACCGTCAACCTCGTCCTGAGACTTGTGGATATAGTCGTGCCACATCACCCTTCCTTCGCACAGCCCGTCCTCGACCTTGATCAGCCGGAGTTTCAATCGCGGGCCAAGTTCAACCAGTTTGACCGCTCGTTTCTCAACTTCCGTAGTGCTTGTCTTCTTATCAACCTTCTCTCCGGACTTCATGCGCTGCATCTCCCGTTTTGTCAAGACTTTCCTTGTAGTAGTTCCTGTAACCTCGACCTCCGCGTCTGTGTCTAATTCTGTTTCACTAGCGGAGGTGTAGCCGGCAGCCGAGGGGTCTAGTAGATAGTCTGCGGCATCCTCTAGTTTCCCTAGATTGGGGACAGCGGACTTGTGCTTCTCCCTGTTCCGTACTTCCTTAGGGTCCAACCGTCGGATGCGTTTCGAGATGCCCGTCTTCCTCGTGGTAATCGCGTAGTGCCTCAAATTCAGCACGTAGGAGCCTTCGTCATCGGACTTAGAGGCCGGTTCTCGGTTAAGGAGCATCACACGGCCGATGGAGGAGAGGGGCTGAGCTTGGGGATTGATTGGAGGAAAGAGAGACTGGAAGATGGTGGTTGTAAGGCCTTCGAGGCGCTTGGGGATTTTTGAGTTTTGGTCTGCATCGGCGGTGCTGAAGTTATTCATCACGAGCAAAGGCGGCGTTTTGTGGTCTTGGCCTCCACCTCTTGGGCGCTTCTGAGCCCTCTCAATATCTCGACATAGAGAGTAGCTTTCCACTTTGAAGTTGAGCGTAGGGCCGCGCGGTGTGAGTGCCAGGCGCATATTTGTGTTTCCTGTAGATGATTTGGAGAAGAGCATAAGATGTGTGACACCGAGAGGGCCGGCCATGACCGTGAAGTCCCTCAACCTGTTCGATTTACGTTCCTGGAGGCGAATACATTAGAGATCGCACGATAGATGCACAGTAAGAAAGACATACCTTTAATCGCACTGCTGTATCCGGTTCCATCATCAGACGAACATCCTTCACTAACTGGCTTACACTGCTGCCAACTCGCGGTCCCCCAACTCGGAGAACCATAGACTTCGGAGTTTTGCTGATAGAAGATGCGCTGCCTTTGCCATTGGCAGGACCGCTTGGCGGCTTCGGCTGAGTGCGACTCTTAGTACGTCTGGCCATGTTTGATGATTCTGTAGTTTACAGAAAATAGAAAACAGAAGTCAGAGATCTTCCGCTCTTCAGGTCTGGCCGATGCTTTTTTTCTGGGCGGAAAAAAAAAGATTAAGGCTCCGCAACGACGGATCAACTATTCTGCGCTGTCTCCATATAATTTTTTATCTAAAGAGGGAATCGTCCTCTACTCTATTAACATAACCACTTCAAATTTTCATCATGTCGGAGTTTAAGAAACGCAAGGTGACCCAGAAGCAATTGAAAAATCATGACGCCTCCGACTCCGAGTCCTCCAGCACCCACGAATCTGCCATCAATGATCAACAAGCTCCGGGCGAAGAAGCCCCCGAGACAGCAAAAACTTTTAAAGAGCTAGGAATCATTGATCAACTATGTGAAGCTTGCGAGACCATGGGCTACAAGGCCCCGACTCCGATTCAGGCTCAAGCAATTCCACTTGCCCTCGAGGGCCGCGATGTGATCGGTCTCGCAGAAACCGGAAGTGGAAAGACTGCGGCTTTTGCGCTCCCAATGCTCCAAGGTATGCTCTGGCGAGTAACACTCTACAATCGCAAATTCTAATGACGGCAGCTCTCATGGACAACCCCCAGACACTCTTCGGCCTCGTAATGGCACCCACTCGAGAACTAGCATACCAAATATCCCAATCCTTTGAAAATCTTGGAGCATCCATCGGCGTGAGATGCGTCGTCATCGTCGGAGGCATGGACATGGTATCCCAGTCCATCGCCCTAGGCAAAAAACCTCACATTATTGTCGCGACTCCCGGAAGATTACTCGACCACCTCGAGAACACAAAGGGCTTCTCCCTCCGCAACCTTAAATACCTCGCCATTGACGAAGCAGACCGTCTCTTGGACATGGACTTCGGCGACTCACTCGATAAAATCCTCAAAGTCCTCCCCCGCACCCGTCACACCTACCTCTTCTCCGCAACAATGAGCTCCAAAGTCGAATCGTTACAACGAGCATCCCTCTCCAACCCGCTCCGCGTCTCCGTCTCAAGCAAATACCAAACCGTCTCAACCCTTCAAGCATCATACCTCTGCATCCCGCATAAACACAAGAATTTGTATCTTGTATACCTGTTGAATGAATTCGCCGGCCAATCCGCCATCATCTTCACAACAACCGTCAACGAAACCCAACGCCTCGCATTCATGCTCCGCGCCCTCGGGTTCGGCGCAATCCCCCTTCACGGCCAACTCTCTCAGTCCTCACGACTAGGAGCCCTCAACAAATTCCGCGCCGGCAGCCGAGAGATCCTCGTCGCCACGGACATCGCCGCCCGCGGTTTAGATATCCCCTCCGTCGACGTCGTATTAAACTTCGATCTACCCATGGACAGCAAAACTTACATACACCGTGTTGGTCGGACAGCACGTGCAGGGAAGAGTGGTGTAGCCATCAGTTTTGTTACACAGTACGACGTTGAAGTCTGGATGCGGATCGAGTGGGCGCTAGGCAAGAAGCTGAAGGAGTATGATGCTGCAAAGGATGAGGTGATGGTGATGGCTGAGCGGGTTGCGGAGGCTCAGCGGCAGGCTATTATGGAGATGAAGAACTTTGATGAGAAGAAGGGGAGCAGGGGGAAGAAGTTTGGGAAGGGGAAACGCTCGAGGGATGATATGGATCAGGAAGAAGGTTAGATCTTTGCTTATTGCGAAAGATATTAAAAATTGATGCTGCATATGTCCCTGTTCTCTATATAGTCAAGCGTTGAATTGAATACCCAACCTTAAGTCATGTTGCTACTCCGTATACTGATTACGTCTGAGGCATCAGGTAGAGAGTATCAAGTAGAGGATATGATGTAGAGATAATCATTGAATTCGTCGTACCTGTATGACAGGATAGATAAAAGTGGTAAAATCGTAAATAGTTCTCATTAACATTTTTGGGGGAGGCAATTCGGACCTCTTATAATAGCTCCGCAAACACGGCCCTTTTCAAATGTTTCATACATTGCCAGGATGTTTCTAGACTACTGGATGACTTCTTTAGCACCAGCATCGCGGACCGCATTAGCAACGCGAGTGGCGAGATCATCTGCCTCCGATCGACTAGCCGCCTCAGCGTAGACACGTACGGCGTCTTCCGTGCCACTTGCACGCGCGAAGCTTCGCCCCTTGTTATAGCGGGACTGCAGAGACTCGATCTTGGTTTGAAGACCCGGGGGTGACTCGAGCTTGCGCTCGGCGTCGTATGCCTTGAAGATCGAGCGGTCAGCGACCTCCACACGAACGAGCCGGGATGGGAGGTCGGTGTAAGTGGCCAGCCATTCCTTAGGGCTCCAGCCCTTGTGAGCGAGAATGACTTCAACAAGAAGCATGTCACTAAGGGCATCACCAACGGCTTGGTTGATCAGGTCTGTGAGCGCATCAAGGCATTCGAGCGAGCGCTGTTGAGCCGGAGACTGGGGCTCTGTGCTTTTGATGGTCTTTAGCGCATTCTCAGAGAAGGTGATTGTGCCGTGTCCATTGGCCTCGAAGTATACACCAACATCAAAGCGCAACGCGGCGTGGTGAAGGTGCTTCACACCCGTGTTTGTGCAGACCGAAGGGAGTTTCAGAACTTTCTCGATGTAGTCTGTGCTAGCACCGTTGGCGTAGGCAGTCTGAACAACACCAATCTTGAGCTTGCTCGCAATCCCTGCACTCCGAGCAAGGTCGCCGATGAACGACGCAGCAAGTGTGGCAATCCGGTCACCGTCAAGCATGCGGAAAACATTGCTTTCATCGACGAAATAGTAGATGATCCGATCAGCATCTCCATCTAGCGAGGCACACCGATCGAGGGAAGCCGCTTTGGATGAAGGAGGAGCGCGTTGTTTCGTCTTGACATAGTCGGCACCACACTGTAAGGAAATCAGCAAACTGACGCCAAGTACGGTTCATTGGCGGTCTTACATCAAAGTTTAGGCTGTCGGGGTTGATAACGTCGTCGTTCAAAACCTTGATGTCGACACCGCCGTTCTCAGGGCTGAGTAGATACTTCATAAGGTCTCTTAACTTTGGCCCACCAACGCCATTCGCGCAATCAACAGTCAGAGAGCCATTGATCTTGACGCCTCGCATGACTTTCCTAAAGGCCGTAGCGAGTTTCTCATAGTACCCTTGCTCAGTGGGCTCGCCGTACTCGTACTGTGTGCCCAAGGTGTTCTTGCAACGAACAATATAGTGTAGCTGTGGGGTGGTCATAAATTTCAAGTCAAGGAACTCGACTTGGGTGGCGGTAAGAGCAGCGTTGAGGACTCCCACAAGACGAGAGCCAGATGCCCGAGTATCGCGAGCAAAGACAACACGTGCTGGGTTTTCCATGCTGACATCGATTTCTTTGATGAGCTCTTCGTATACATCACCGATAGTCTCCATTGAGGCATTGGCAAGTTTTGTCGCATAAGCTTCCCACTCGGCCTATTGAATAATGAGTAATTGAGGTTGACCGGTAAGCAAAAATCAATGATACAAAACGTACCTCTAGCATTTCACCCTAATCAAGATGTTAGCCAAATACAAGTCGCCCTGCCGAATTGTAACTTACCATGGGATCGATCAACTTGACACCATTGTCCTCAGCAGGGTTGTGACTAGCAGTGACCATGACACCAACCCATTGCCCACTAAGTTTCTTGGAGCGAAGACCGGCGAGCAATCCAACAGCGAAGACGACGGTGTTTAGGTAGTCACTGGTAGAGACGAGTTAGAGAGGGGGTAAACAAATCCCGATCGCGGGGTATGCTAGATGCGGGGAGGCAGATCCTCGAAGGAAGGATGGACGACAGGAGGAAATACTTACGCCCTCATACGGAACTGCAGAAGACACGGAATTGATCAGCTTCAAGCCCCATAATCTGTGAGAATGGTATTGCAAAGTCACCTACGCCAGCAGTGCCATACTGGAAGACCTTCCCTTCTGGCTTCACATACTGCGATGCGGCTTCTGAGATCGCGTTCTTAACCTCGGGAGACGCCATTATGGCATGAATTGAGTGGGAGTTGTGTTAGGATGCAATAGTACACTCTGTAAGGAGGAGGAGGAATGAGAATGGCAAAGATAGAAGAGGAAGAGGAGAAAAAAGAAAGAATTTGAAATGCAGTAAGTACAAGTAAGACACTTTGCTGTACTGCATCCACCAAAACAACCTCCGAGCGGTGAGCCAAATAAGTCTTAATAACTTGCCAATCTGAACAAATCATAGCTTAGAAATGAAGAATGTGAGTAGTGAAAACACAGCAAAATAAATCAATGCTATCATGCGACCAAGGTTTCTTCGTGATGTGCATGTTGTGCCTGTGTAGGGATATTTATATTTATATCTTCTCTAAGTAGTCATCTGGACAGACTTTTAGTGTCATCCAACAACTGAATACAACTGGCTGAAGCAGCTGAGGAAAAACCATTACAACTAGAATGTGAGGACCCATGAAAATGACACTGAAAACAACTGCTACTGAGGCCATAAACAGCCGCATTTCTACCCATAACTCTCAGCAGTGAGCCACTGCTTTAACCTCCATCACGTGCTTCACACCACTCTATTTAGTCTCCTCCCTGTGGTGATGTTGGCGCTCAACCTCAGCAAGCTTTCTATCCATTTCAACTTGCAGCCAAATCAAGACCAAAAATGGCTTTCTCTGCCGCCAAATGCAGCTCCCCTCTGATTTTGACCTGCCCAGTCAGGCACCGTACAAAATACTACCTTTTCCCTCTTCCCTTGGTTTCTTTCTTTCACCGTCCCATCCTTCCCACCTCAACACATCTCTCCTCAACCCCGAAGTTGACCATCTCTAGACTCTAGTCCTAGCTCCATAATATCTGTACCCGGCTATCTTGATAGCACCTCCTCCTATCCCCCCTGCCTAACCTGGTAAGTACCAGTACTAGGCCAACCCTATTCTCTGCAAGGAGACTCGAGCCAGATTAGAATATTTCTAAAGTCTTGGATGGCTCCCCCTAAACTTCAAGCCTGAGACCTTGCAAGGTCTTGCTGTTATTAAATGATATTAGCAAAAGTAGATATTTAGTGTCAGTCACGCGGATATTTCTAAAGATAGATTCCGATGTTTGAACAAGGCACTCCCTCTCTATCACGAGAGATGTGGTCAACATGTGCTTCATAGTGATCTAGATAAGCTATTCAGAAGAACCAAAGAGCTGTTTCACACTGTGGGCACAGCTTTCAAGATACTTAAAATTCTCAAAGAATATATACAGAAATGGCACCAGCCCATCAAAGCTTTGTAGTCAAGTCCAGACAGTAGTTCGTTCAGCTTCGCTGAAGCCTGCAAAGGCCTGGCCACTAAGGACAAGGTCTTGTGCCGCCACCGCCTCGGTGCGAGAGGCACAAGGAGCCATCAATTGAATAGTCTCTACAGTGTCTTGGTCGATTCTCTTCATTGCGACAGGATCATGGTTAACCAGCAAGGACCAGAACTCTCGCACGTGTCCAAGATAGTTGAGCATCTCCTGGTCTCACGTTAGAGAAACGCCTAGCAATGCTAGATGAAAACAGCCGACAGCAACCAGTCGATGGATCATGCTGATCCTAATCGTACGGCCTCAGAGACCGGGGATTGCTAATAAAGCGTCGAATTCTTGACGGAGACGACGGTTGTTTCGATTGTCTCGCTGGTCGAGACGGTCTCGATTGTTTTTTTGATAACCGCACGAATCACTGCGGTGGCTCGGGATCACCCGCCGCCACTAAGCCACTATCAACTCTGTGTAGACTCATCAGCCTCCGGAGTCCCGCATCGTGCAAATTTTACCGACACGGAAAACCCCCTAATCATGATTAACGTGACTGATTAACGTGGCTAACCCCAGTGGTCCGACAGAGATACGGAGTACGGGAGCTCGATGGAAGGCATTTGTCAGTCTCAAAGGTGTTGGCGCAAATGCTGCACCTCATCACTGGCCGTGCCTGAACCGAGTCTTCCATGACGAGAATGATGACGGTACCGAACAGCAAGAGACCAATGTTCTCCGACCGGAAGCTTTGGTCGTTTGATATCTGCTGCTTGGTGCCTGCATACATTGGTAAGCAGCGACCACGGGATTCCGTGGTCGTTTGCTAATCGGAAAGGGGGCATTGCGTCTTTTTCATCCAACTTTCTTTGTCAGACACAAACCTCGACATGTGAAAGTGTCGATGCCAGCTAGAAGGTAGAAAACCGGGTTCTGCCGCACTATTATCAATCTTCTCTGGTAATTCAATTTCCAACACATCCTTCTAGAACTGCTCTGTCGAGAGACGAATGAACAAGAATACAAATTTGCGTCTGAAAAATTAGACTACTCTATTTCACAACGCCATATTATACTGGCGTGATACTACCACCCTGCAACCGTATAGGTCTGTTCCGAACTAGCTTCTCTGAGATATGGCTTCATCTTCTGACATAGTGCCTCCCGGGGGCTTGGTACTCGTCACTGTCGTCACTGGCGTCACTGGTTTCATCGGTTCATACGTTGCGAGCGGATTGCTTGGGCTTGGCTACAGGGTGCGCGGGACGGTCCGCTCGAGTGACAAGGCAGCCTGGGTGACACAAGCCATGACCGAGCGCCATCCATCTGCAGATTTCGAGGCCGTCGTCCTACCGGATCAGAATGCCACCGGAGCCTGGGACGCGATTTTAAAGGACGTCGATGGCATTGCCCAGCTAGCCAGTATTCTGATGTTTGTTCAACAAAACTTCATGGGGCCTAGAGAAATTGAGAACGCTATTATATTTCTTGATTCGACCAGCGCTTACTCTGTGCAAGTGTCTCAGCTCTTGTTGTATTTCTGGGCTATTTTGTGATTTTGAAGCAGTCTGATAAGAATGTTCGTAACTTTCGCAAATTCACTTGCGAGTTACCAGACTACAGAATCTAATAAACAAACCTCGAAATGCTAATAAGTTAAGCATTCGCTTACAATGCCAGATAGGTCCAAAAAATGACTGAAATTCGGCGATGCTGAAGGTCGCTTAACAGTCAAGGCCCCGCAGTAATCAGCGAAGAGCTCTAGCACATCGAGATGCAGATTCGTAGCACTCAAAGTCATGCCTAGTAAGCCTAACACGGGTTAGCCCGTTAAGAAGGTTTGCCTTCAGGCCAACTCAATCGATTACTAAACCCTCAGCTGACCTTCGACAAGCTCAGGAAGCCTCTGGTACTGTTGTTAGAGGACATTTTGAGGTTCTAACAAAGCGTGGTGTGGAGGGGTAAAAGGCGGGAGGCAAAACAACACCCAAAGCAGAAGACAAGAACTCAGGGAAGTATTCTAGGTAGTGAAACCTTGTAAAGAGCGAAAAGAAGTGAGGTTGTATTGGTAGAAAGGTCTAGCTAGAGCTATATAGAGGGGTGGAGGGTCACGTGCCACCTTAATCGAGGGCATGGCCTAGATAAGAAATTTAGTTAGGTTGCAATTCCTCCCACCACAGTGGTTTAAGGGAGGCGCGTAGAACCTATTTGTTTATAGCACATACCACCTCTATATCAACAAAACAGCGTTTATAGCTTTCATTTGTGTGCCATGCAATCCTTTCGACCGCGGCGGCTCGGGATCACCCGCCGCTCCCCCGCCGCCACATCGTCAAGTTTCCCCCTGATCAAGAACCCAGCAAACCCTCCAGACGTGGGCAGAAATAGCAGATTAGATGCTCCGCGTAGAACACTGCTTCTGGCCATTGGAACTTCCCAGCCCAGTCACTCGTCCCAGCAAAGGATCAGCGGCCAACCAGAGACATCGATGCCCTGATGACACGTTTGTGGTGACATGGTTGTTGGGCAAATTCGGCAGCAGAAAAGCCGATGGGCATCATCTTCCATTGAAATTTCGATCGCAACAATCAAAGAAATTGCTCAGTAGCGCAGAGTATTATAAGGCGCCTCAGATCGTCCGAATCGCCCAGCCCAACATGTAGGCCAATCGCAGCTTGAATATCACTTGGTCTTGGTTTTGCTGGTACCATCGAAAACAACATTAATCGTGGTGGACATACCCAAGCAGACTTGCTCTATGGTTACCGGGGTGCTCTGTGGTTCTCTGTCGGTTTGACGGGGTTCGGAACTGTTCTCAGTCTTATCTTCGTGCTCAAAAATCACCGAAAACAGAAGTCGAGTGAGAATAAAGCGGAAGAGGACATGCCAGAGAAGCATCAGTCATGATTGCGGTACGAAGCTGTTTGCAACCTCTGTTCTGTTGTAGATGCCATGAATTCGGAGGGTGCTATAGAAAAGTAGGCATGGAAGACACCGGCTGGACAGTGGTACAACTTTAGAAAGGCTTAGGTAGTTTCATTAAGTCTTGAAGCATATTAGATAGCATGGTCTATTGCCTATATTAAGATGCCTCACGACCTATTTTCCAGTCTGTATTAAAATCGTCCGGTGTCTACGACGTGTTTGAATAATTCATGCTTAGACCGACGGTGTGATAAAGCGTTACTTCCTCATTAACTCTTTCTTTGATAATGACAACAGCTCCAGTATCACATTGAGAAGCACAAGCTCAGTATGTGGACAAAAATCCGCGGCCTGGCAGTCCATTCGTGAAGGCGTTGGCAGAGCTTAGTTTGGCGAGGAAGCCCAAATATCGCACGAGGGTGATGTGGTGTATTGAAGACAGTAGACTGCGCTATAACCGCGGTTATGGCCCTTGAGATTCGCGTTATTCCAACAGTATATATGTCGATTTGCAGGTTGGGATAGGCCTGTGATAATACGGCTTTTATACGCTGATTTCTATGGTAAAATGCAAATTTACCTCGCAATTACAGAAAGAACTCTTAAAACCAAAGTGTGAATTTTGACTTTGTCGCAAAATGGTTGAACCTCTGTGGCTACATACTAAATAATCTCAGTCAGAAGTTAGTGCCTTGGCCTTTGGAAAATACTCATTTTCCAGCTATTTTAAGCATTTAATCTGTCTCCAGCCACGTCATCTTGGATGTCCTTGATAAGGTACCTATCGAGTATTAGCGCCTGTCGTTTTCGGTCATCCAGATCGAATCAGATCACTTACATGTACCACCATGCACATGGGATAACCGTTCCCAAATGCCACAGGCTATGGGCATCGATAAGCGCATACCAAGGTGGAAAGTCCAGAAGTTCAAGACTCATCGCCAAGATGATCCAAACTACGACCATCGCCGGCCATAGGGTCCAAGGTTTCCCAGATTTCTGGTATCGGACAACACTAAAACATATCCATAGCGTATTCTGGATCATGCCAACCACGATATTCGCAATCATGTTGTACGTGTAGTCCCAGGACCAGAAGCTGAGATAGCACACATGAATCGTGTAGAGGAGAATGCAGACGGTAGTCCAAAGGCGCCGCAATGTCGGCTTGTATCTGGGTTGTTCCTGGTCCAGACGGAAGATCCGTACAGTAGCGAGGTATAGCCCATACAAGACACTGGCACCCGCTCCGTAATAATCCAGCTTCTCGGTCAAGGGGAGGTCCCGTGCGTGAAAGACCATGCTAAAAGTCCAAGCTGCCAGACCGCTGTATCCGAAGGCAATATAGTATTTTTGCAAAGGATGCCATGATGGCGTCGTTTCACGAAGCCGAGACATTCCATACCAATGCGCGAGAAAATTCAGGCCAGAAAAGAGGACGGAAAACAATTCCTGCATGCCGAGAATTCGGCGAAATGGCCATTTCCCATGAAATTGAACCACAGGACTGAGCATCGGGGGATCGCGAGCGACTCGACGGTCTGTAACGACATGTTGGCAAGTATAATCGCATTCGGTAGGGCACGTCCAGAGCATCGCACGGAGAAGGAAAGCTAGCAGAGTTCAAATCAGCCATGGAAATTCACCCCAAATGCCTATTGTTGAATGAGAACGTACGGATGGCCAAGTTCCCATCCTGGCAGTTTTCAGCCTCGCATATCTGGTTTCCATTAGCTCAATCGCGTCTCAGCGCTTGTGGTGATGGGTGTACCTTGACGCAAGACTTGAAGTCAGGGAGATGGTCACCTAACGAGGCAGACGACTTCTGAACGTAAGTTGCGAGCAGAAGGAAGAGGAGGTAAAAGGAAATCTTCCTTGCAGCCGGCCTTAGTATCATTGTGTAATCTTATCCCACAGGATACGATAATTGCTGAGACCCGCAAGTTTACTCCGGAGTAGTCGGAGTAGGGAGATGGCGCTTTGAGGCTCTTGCCGGAGCTCTGGCGGAGTAACATCTTGGCAGTTTTAAAGAGGTAATGTTCCGCAAACACGGCAGCGGAAAAGGACCGCATCGACTTTTCTTGGATTCGGATGCATGATTATGTTACCCCATTATTTGATTACGGTTGAATTGGTTGACCCCTGTTTCCCTTCAGTCTCACCTATTGTCGAGAATGTTGCAGCTTGACATGTAAACACTGGGTCTGGGAAGCCCTAATCAAGCAGGTAGGGCTATAATGTCACATGGAGATAAGATAGACAAGGCGCGCTAGACCAATCTTTCACTAGTTAGTTTTGGCCACTGGTTGGAGGAGAAATTTCCAATGAGGGCAAGTCCCAAAAAAAAGAACGAGACTGAAAGACAATTGGAAAAACTACGCCAGTCACATTATTGCTTTCAAGGCGGTATTTTCTTCCTTTGCTTTGCAAATCTCCTTTCATTTCACCTAGATTTGATTTTTCTTTCACCCACCTTCGTCATCCTCCGTTCGAGTCTTCGAAGCCCTTTTCCCCCGCATATCAAAGAATAGTTTGTCAAAATGACCGAAGCCGAGAACGGGAAGCAGGCCATCAGCAGCAGCGCTGAACGCATGGTCGGTATGGACCATGCTGAAGTGCGCTACTTCACAAGGTATGAGGACGAGGCCGCTCCGTTCGTGATGTCTTTTTGCTAACTTGGACGATAGCTATGATCATCATGGTGATTACCTTCATAAACCACCGTGCTTTCTGTCTCTATTGCTAACATGAAACCCCGCTCAGGAATCCATGAGGAAATGCTTGTGAGTTCATTACATGTTAGGCATTCTAAAACCATTGATTAACTTCTTGTGTCATCTTAGAAAGACGATGTCAGAACCAGGTCGTACCGCGATTCTATCTACCAGAACCGCCATATCTTCAAGGACAAGGTTGTTCTTGACGTCGGCTGCGGAACGGGTATTCTCAGCATGTATGTACCCAGTCTCATGATATCTGCGAGACTATGATCTGACTGTTTGCGTTTGAAGGTTCGCTGCGAAGTCCGGCGCCAAGCACGTAATCGGAGTTGATATGTCGTCGATCATCGAGAAGGCCCGTGAAATCGTTGCTGTCAACGGCTTTGCGAACAAGATCACACTCCTTCAAGGAAAGATGGAAGAAGTCGAGCTTCCCTTCCCCAAAGTCGATATCATCATCTCGGAGTGGATGGGCTATTTCCTTCTCTACGAGTCCATGCTAGACACCGTCCTCTACGCGCGCGATCGGTATCTTGTTGAGGGTGGCAAGATATTCCCCGACAAGGCTACTATGTACCTGGCCGGAATCGAGGATGGAGAGTACAAGGACGACAAGATTGGATGTAAGCAGCAATCCACGCTATCTTGACTAGATCTTATTTGAACCACTTGCTGATCGATTCTAGTCTGGGACAATGTGTACGGATTCAATTACAGCCCGATGAAGGAGATTGCTCTCACGGAACCCCTTGTCGATACCGTTGATCTCAAGGCTATTGTTACTGATCCTTACCCCGTCATCACCTTTGATCTCAACACAGTCACCAAGGAGGACCTTGCTTTCGAGGTACCGTACTCGCTCCCTGTGAAGCGTAGCGACTTCATCCATGCTGTGATCGCCTGGTTCGATATCGAATTTGGCGCATGCCACAAGCCCATTGTCTTTTCGACAGGCCCCCATGCGAAGTACACCCACTGGAAGCAGACTGTGTTCTACTTGCGTGATGTCTTGACTGTTGAAGAGGAGGAATCCGTGACTGGTGTGCTAGTAAACAGGCCAAACGACAAGAACAAGCGAGACCTTGACATCAGCATCACATATAAGCTTGAGACGCAGGACCAGACTCGTTTCGCAGAGGGCGGCTGTTTCTACAGAATGTAAGCATCCCCACGTCTTGTAACTGGTGATTGAATATTTACCCTCGCAGGTGTTAAGATTTTCGGCTGAATGCTTGTCTCCGGTGTTATGTTTGCGCCGCCCACTCTAAGGTCGTTTGTGGATATGTCAATCCTTCTAAGAGGGTCGACATGTGGACAGCATAGCATTGATTGTACTTCCGTTGTAGGGACTTCGGGTTGATGATTGATATTTCCCTCACGTTTCCTTTTATTTTTTATTTTTCGGTATATTTTTATCACTTGGCGTTGTTTCTGGAAGGCATGGGAATGGCATCATTATTCGGCGTGAACGGAGAGATTCTTTCCAGAAGAGACAATTATAAAGCTCCTCGAATTTCTTCAGTTAGATACCCCGAGTGGACGCTCAGTCTAGCAACCTCCGACGTTCTCATTTTGTTTTCAATCTTTTGTGCATTTATAGATCATTTTAAGTGTGGTTCTCGCGACACGACTTCGGGGACTCTTGGTGTAAACGGAGTACCGGTAGTTATCTGCCTATGAGATCGAGATCGCCCACTGATACTTGTTTCATAGTATTAATAAAAGACGAGAGGGGTAATCCTATACAGAAATCAAGATAATCCTTGCTAAGAACTTGAAGATGCCCCGGCTGAGCATCCGCATTGAGGGGTGGCACGTGATCGTCCCTGAAATCCTGGGGTATTATTATTAGGTATTGGCGCGGAGAAGTTTTGGTCCTTCGCATCGCCTCGAAACTCTGCTAGGAGCCTAAACGACTCTATTTCACCCTTCTTTGTCTTGTCCAAGCTCTATTAGCGACTGGACTTGTACAGGGCTAGCATGAATAGAATATCTCTGCACCGGGCCCTTAGGTCCCTCAAGGCTTCGAGGTAAGGCACCTCTGCGGTGTTTCCTGCGATCGCGAATAATAATGAAACATAGTATACCCAAACACAACGGGTTGGTACGTGATTATCACCATCATCCCAAATCAACGATAGCCGACTCTTCCTGAGGAGTTCCATTTAACCATGTTGAAAATCTAGTGTGCTGTCTCCCGGAATTTCTCAACTGTTTCACGAACTTCCATTCTCAATGCACCACCTCGAATCTTCGGTGGCCGGGTTCTTCCCCCTCGATTGCTGCGGGAAAGCTCCTCGGCTAGTGAGGTGCCAGAGGGAGATGCTTTAGTCGTACCAGAGGAAGACATTTTCCCACTGGAACATCCCCCCTCGTCTTCCGAACCTGATGAGAGCGTCGACGTCAAAGATCGGTTGGTGGTTTTGCCTACTTCGCAAGGCACTGTATTTCATCCATTGTAAGCCTCTAGGAAGTTTTTCTATTATACACTGACTCAATGACTGACCTTATTTTAGTGGAAAAGTGTGGCTGAGGTAAGAAAGGGTTTATACTGTCTCGACCAAAGAATGCACCTAATCGGGTCTCTCGTCTAATAAAGGGACAACTGCCAATGCTCGAAGTGTGTTCACCCGGATACAAGGCAACGGATGGTTGACACTTTCTCGGTACGATAATGGTTCCTCCCTCTGATGTACAGCTGCACCCCTGACTGCTCCAGATCCCAAAAGATATCAGCGTCAAGGATATCAAGCGTGCCGAACATGTTAAGGTAGAATGTAGGATATCTTGGGCTAATTCTTATGGTTGGCGCTAAACTTTATTGAAAGGGTCTGATGGGCATATTGGTGAGTACCCATTTAGATGGCTGGCTGCACACAACTATAGGAAAAAGCCCTACGTCGATCGGTCGCGTGCGTTGCAGTTTCGGTAAAGTAAAATCACCACATGGAAATTTCTGGTCGCTGACCTCTCTATCAGAAAGTTTAAGCAATACACACCGGCGGTTGAGTACCCAACAGTATCCTATTCAGATGTCATGGCTGGCGATGAAGGAGTCATGATGTGGCTTCAAAACATCGTAAGTTTTCCCTTGGTGTCTTGGTTAGGTCTGTTTAACGCTGGTGAAGTATGATTGGGGTTTCTGTTTTGTCAAAGACACTCCCGTTGACCCCGAATCTACCGAAGCCCTCTTGAAACGGATCGCTTTCATCAGGCATACTCATTATGGTAGCATAAGGATTTCTTAGTGTATGGCCCATGAGTCTGCTAATAACTTTTAGGTGGTTTCTGGGATTTCACAGCCGATTTGACTTACAAAGATACCGCATATACCACGGAGACCCTTGGGGCGCACACGGATAATACATACTTTACGGACCCGGCACGACTCCAACTATTTCACCTACTGTCCCATACAGGAGGCGAAGGAGGTGCTAGCCTACTTGTTGATGGCTTCAAAGCAGCACAGACTCTGTTAGAAGAGAACCAGGACCATGCGCGGGCATTAATGTCAACGAGACACCCGTACCACGCAAGTGGGAACGAGGACGTTTGCATACAACCTGTAGAGCAGTACCCCGTTCTCAAGACTCACTCGCAGATGAGGGGGCAGTTGTATCAGATCCGCTGGAACAACTATGATCGAGCCACCAAGTCAGATTGGTGGTTTGACGAGCAAGAGCGCTGGTACGAAGCAGCGGGACACTTCAACGAGATTATTCACCGGTCCAACATGGAGATATGGACTCAGCTAGAACCGGGAACAGTACTGAGTGAGTCTCTATTTCCTGTGCTGGACTTTATGGAACCCGACTAATCAATGCTAGTCTTCGATAACTGGAGAATGCTTCATGGCCGTTCTGAATTCACTGGGAAACGAAGAATGTGTGGCGGATATAGTAAGGCCTCCCCTTCACTCCCTCTTCTCTTACCTACTATCTCGTTGGACCGTTTCGCATTGTATTTGCGGGGATGACCTCACGCGTTTTTCCGATCTGAAGGTTAGACACATGCTGATTGAGTCTCGCGCAGTCAATAATGATGACTTCATTTCTCGGTACCGTCTCCTCAAGTTTGGCAGGGAGAACGTCCTTCAACAACTGGGGAACGTCAAAGGGAACCCAAAAAATCCCTTCAGCTTTGTTTGAGAAAGTTTCTGTACTCAAGAAGGCCCTGTCACCGAACCTGAAGCTGTGGTCTCTGCCGCATGCAATGGTACTAGGGGTCTGAGCATTGTCTACCTTGCAGTCTAGATATGTACATAGTTTGTCGATAATTATTTTCCAGCTTCTTGTATAGCAAATGAACACAACTGTTTACAAACTACTTTCGATAATACTAGTTCATTAAATACGTAGGCTAGGGGATTTGTAAGGCGGTCACGTGATATAGGCAGGACAGCTGACGTTGTTTGGCCGGAGCTCAGACTCTCAGAGCATTCGTCGAACCTCCCAACTCATTACAACTTTCTTAATAACTAACCCCCAATTTTTCACCCTTCTCGACTTTCTTACCCCTCTATCTACCTAATCGCATCCCTCGCCCTTCCGAACTTTAATCATGTCGACCTTGGAAGATCTCGACGACCTCGAGCGCGATGAGAGAGACAAGAAGGAGCAGGGTGATGGCGGCGACGGCAAGCAGCCCGGCGGCGACGGAGATGCCGAAATGAAAGATGCCGACGCGAAGAAGAAGGACGAGGGAGATGAACTCATGGATGAAGAGATCCTTAGTTCAAGCACAGCGGACATTGTCAAGCGGCGGCGAATGCTGGAAAACGAGCTTCGTATAATGAAGAGCGAGTACCAGCGGTTGACGCACGAACAAAATACGATGAGGGAAAAAGTCAAGGACAACCAAGAGAAGATTGAGAATAATAGGTGAGCTCTATTCGGATCCTGCTGTTGGGGGTGTGGCGACTTCCGGGGCTCTATGGAACCGATTCTATCTGAGATCATTTTTGTTTATGTGTTACTAACTTCTTATCTTCTCTAGACAACTACCATACCTTGTCGGAAACGTTGTCGAGCTACTAGACCTGGACGTTGAAGCTGAGGCTGCTGAGGAGGGCGCCAACATCGATCTGGATGCTACTCGAGTAGGCAAATCGGCTGTCATCAAGACATCGACCCGTCAAACCATCTACCTCCCCCTTATTGGCTTGGTAGACCATGAGAAGCTCAAGCCTGGTGATCTCATTGGTGTCAACAAGGACTCATACCTCGTTCTCGATACCCTACCGGCTGAATATGACAATCGGGTAAAAGCGATGGAGGTCGACGAGAAGCCTACAGAGAAGTACACAGACATTGGTGGGTTGGATAAGCAAATCGAAGAAATCGTCGAAGCTATAGTATGGCCTATGAAGGAGGCGGAGAGATTCAAGAAGCTCGGCATCAAGGCACCCAAGGGTACGAACCGGAATCTCACTTAGCCTTCGGTCACTTTTTGTAAAATTTTTGACTAACGCGTATGTTTATTAGGTGCTCTGATGTACGGGCCTCCCGGTACAGGCAAAACTCTTCTCGCTCGAGCCTGCGCGGCAGAGACAAACGCTACCTTCCTGAAGCTTGCTGGTCCCCAGCTCGTGCAGATGTTCATTGGTGACGGAGCGAAGCTTGTCCGGGACTGTTTCGCGCTCGCCAAGGAGAAGGCCCCTTCAATCATCTTCATCGACGAGCTCGACGCCATAGGAACAAAGCGTTTCGACTCCGAAAAATCCGGTGACCGTGAAGTCCAACGAACCATGTTGGAACTCCTCAACCAGCTCGATGGGTTCGCCTCCGACGACCGAATCAAGGTCCTCGCCGCAACTAACCGCGTTGACGTCCTCGACCCTGCCCTCCTCCGTTCCGGTCGTCTAGACCGCAAGATCGAATTCCCCCTCCCCAACGAGGAAGCTCGAGCCAACATCCTCCAGATCCACTCCCGCAAGATGTCCGTCGAGGACTCAGTCAACTGGGCCGAATTGGCGCGCAGCACGGACGAGTTCGGCGGTGCCCAGCTCAAGGCCGTATGCGTTGAAGCTGGTATGATCGCCCTCCGGAAAGGAATGAGCAAGATCGGACACGAGAACTACGTCGATGCCATCGCCGAGGTCCAGGCTAAGAAGAAGGATACGAACATGGGTATCTATGTTTAAACTCATAGTGTCACCCCCCTCACCATTCTCTTACCCTAGACTCTCGTCTCTTATGCGATCTGTATCTACGTACGTATAGCTCAATATAGCCCGCGCTACAATGGATAACTAAATTACCTTTCCGTCCTATGTATCGTATCGTTCTATCTCCTCCCCAGAGGAAATTCTGGAGTAACTAGAGCTAACTAGTAGTGATAATACCTACGGCCGAGTCTATATAAGCCTACTTGCTCTCTACTCTATTTCTGAATTCTTTGACCCGTCTCGTGACAATAGTACGAATCCCAAAACAGAAACCAGTGACCAAAGTCAACAACCAATCAACCAGGTGGCCACATAAATCTGAAATGTATCATAGACAATATAATATATACATATATATATATATCGTCCTTCCATAACTGAAATACTCAAGCCGACCCAATCCAAAGCAAACTAAGGATTAACTCCTCCAATGCGCCATTAGAAACTATAGCACGAGAAGGAGATGCAAAGGTAAGGAAGGGTTATGAATGAAGAATAGCAAAATAGAGCATGTGTTTCCTTTTTTTGAATAACAAGAGCAGAATAAAGGGTATCAAGGGGGAATGGAATGGTAATGGTATGTGCAAAGTAGTCAGGTCAAATCCTCCCCCCTAACATCCATGTAGAGGGCGCAGGGAGGAGGGAAAGGTGACAACGGATCCAGCCTGGCTTGCAAGGTAAAAGTAAGATGTAAGTCCAACTCGTCGAGAGAAATTATGTGCAAGCTGTTGGTATAAATTGTTCGCCCTATTATTCATCCATCTGTAAACGCCATTTCTGCGTGTATATGTGCATATCGAGAATAATCTGCAGATTGCCGCATGGTATGCCATGAAGAAAATTAAAAGGCGGACTCTATCGGTCGAGGGCCTGTTATCCTAGAAAAGCCGTTTGACGTCGTAAAGTTGGGTAGTACCAGGACGTTCTCGTTCCATGTGGAACCACCACTCTCGACCGCTCTTGTGGTTGTAATTCCAGGACCCTGTGCAGGCATCTTGCTCCCAGGGAAGCGCACCCGTGGGCGACATAGTCATTGGTGTTGGCGGCGTGCTTGGTGTGCTTGGGCTCGTGGCCATTGTAGAGCGACTACTGATACTGCCCCAGCCGAACCGCGGAGTTACTGCGGATATGGGGGACAGAGGCTCTTCGATCGTGGGACTCGCAATGCTCTTGCTGCCGAAGCAATTCACTCCAACCCCCGCGGCGAAGGTCAATGATTGGTTTGCGGCGAGGATATGATTCCAGGTGACCAGACCTCCGTCAGCCTCCTGTCCGGCCAGATCAGGGCGGAGCATGAAACGTGGGATGCATATATCCTTTGCATTGGTCTTGGCTCCGATTCTGCCCATGTAAGACGGCATCCGGAAATCGAACACTGTGACGGGGCCATCGTGGTCCTTTGGCATTGGATTGCACTTTGGTCGGTCTAGGGGTGTTTCCCACAGCCCAGTCTCATCTATTTCCATGTCGGCTTCGACTTCATCGTCAGAGCCTTCTAGGGCGTTGTCAGGTACGTAGGAGTCCGAGTGATCTGTGATTAATACTGGCATTCCATTCTCAGTGTCCTTTGCGGCCATGTCAATGAATGTTTGGGCCCGTATCCGCGCGGATGTCAAATTGTTGCCTCCAGGTAGTGCCATGGGTCGAGTTGGAACAGAGCCATGGGAACTCCGAGGAAGACTATACCGGTCTGGTTGTAAAAGTGCTTGTCCACGAGGAATGGGTTGACAAACAGCCTGTAGAGCGCCTGGTGGTTCGATGTCGGATGGCGCACGTAGGGCGTCAAGACGAGGGAAACCGCCAGAGAGAATACTCTGAGCAAGATGTGAGTTAGGAGTCTCTGAGTGCTTGAGAGGCTTGATAAAGGGTGCGAAATCGAGCCTAGTGAGGGCGGTGGTAGGGTTGGGGCAAGCAACATCCCAATGTAGAAACTTGAGGTCAGACGATGCTAAAAGCGGTTGGAATACCATTCCATCAGTACTTAGCGTCGGACATTTGTTCGTCTGCACAATCTTGAATCGTTCTAGGCTTTGTAAAGATGCTAGCATTTTGGAAATCACGAGGAGGGAGTCGATATTGGGTTCGATGAGGACCAAGGATTTGAGGGTGAGAGACTCGGGCCGTGAGGTGTACTGTGATAGACCCGCATCAGTGATACCGGAGAGGTTCTCCAAACGCAGAGTCTCGAGAGGTGGAAGGCATAGCAATGCACTGTCGGCAAAGGCATCGGCGTCGAAATTAGAAACACATAGATTGCGTAATGATGGCAAGCTATCCAGCATACGAAGAAAGACGCTGGGTTCGAGTGCAGTTTGATTCAAACCATAGAGCATCAAGGTCTCCAGGTTTGTCCAGGAAGCATGATAGTCCAGAAACTCAAACATCTGCAAGGGTCCGAGACTACCAGGGCAAGAAGTGCTGCGGGGGGAGGCTTCCGATGTCTCCGTTGCTTCGCACAATATCCAGGTATGTTCCTTCAATTTCCTGCGTGTGGACAAAGCATGGGTGAGGCGATCAAATTCATGGTTGAAAGGAATTGTTAGCCCTAGTAACCGTTCCAGGTTTGGGCATACCATAACAACCGAGGCGACTAAATCCCGGTACTCTTGCCATTGAGTAGAGTGTTTACCTGTTGTGAACAATAGGTCTATCTGCGGGACGCGAAGTTCAAGGACAAGGTTGGCCAGCAATTTCCTCTCCCGAAGAGTGCGTCTTAACAGTTTCAGTCGGCTTCCCCTCTTCAGTCGGTATTTCTTCAGCTGAGCAGGGGAATCGCTTCCGACGATATGAATATGATTGTACCTAAGCGTAATTGATCGTCAGTAAGGATCCGCACACTCTCACAGTGAGCTCATCTCCACATGAGATTGAAGCAAAAACTGAGAATCTCACTCACAGTTTAGCTCGGACTGCCTTCTCCCACGGGCGACAAGTTAGGGAGAGGGCATGTAAATCGCGCTGAAAGCATGTCGTGCATCCCGATTGACTTGGCCCGTTATGCAGATGGTGTAATTGATCGAGTATGTTGTCGTAGACCCCCTGGGGAACCTTTTTGAAGACAGGTTCTAGTATCCTGTCCAAGGAGGCGGCGGAGTCGCATGCGCGGTATGAGCCCGATGAGGTCGGGGAGTATGAGGTAGGGACAGTTGAAACAGTGTAGTTGGTTTTGAAGGAGGATAGTGAGGACGTTCGAGAAGGAATTGTTTGCACTGAGCCACCAAATTCCGGGTCCGGGTAGCTGTGTATTACCTGGCTCTGGGGTATAACTGTGCAAGGCGCAGAAGCACTTTCGGGCCTACTGGCGACGACACTCATGGTGAATTGTGATTGCGCATTGGACGATCATGTAGACTCGAGCGGAGGGAGAAGTGACTGGGGGCAAGGGGTCTTGAAGAGAAAGTTGGGGGAGTGGAAGAAGTGGTAGACTAGTGTGGTGGTGTCAGGAGAGGACGAAAGAAGGTGCGCAGATCCAAGAAAGATCCAAGCTCTCGAGGGATATCTGCAGTTGAGCAAAAGATTGTAATCGAGTAATGTGTGGAAGAGCGGAGACAAGGAGAGAAGGAGTGCGTCAAAATCAAAATCAAGGCATCACCATCGAAAAGAAGCACAGGACTATTTTAGGAATATGACTAGGAAACGTGAGAAGCAGGGGATATCGATTTGGGACCCTCGTGTGAATCGTGTCCAGAGTCGAGGAGCGGCAGCCTCGCGAAATAATGTTGGATGGCAAGAGTTGATCCGAAGTATTCTCAAAGACACGCCATGCCTCTATCGAGTAAAGGAGAAGGAACTAGGGAGGATGGGCACGGCAGCCGAAGGCTGATCGTCTCCACAGAAAGGAATGGAGTGGAGCATCTTGACTTCTTGTCTTTCAACCCCCATCCAGCATGCAGGTGCCAGGCTGCCAGCGAACTTGTGCTTGAACTGGTTCGAATGATGACAGGGCTGTGGAGGAAGTAAGCCGGAGCATTATTGAAGGATCCAGGGCGGACTTGAGTAGGAAGCAAAGACTGGACCGGTGGATAGTATTGACTCCGGATTGCCGTGGATTCTGTGATTTCCATTAATATTGTAAAAGGAGACTCAAGGCCATCAGAACTAAATCATTAGTCTGAGAGTTAGTTTCTCTGGAGAAGTGATTAGCAACAACCCGAAGCAGTAAAGATGAGAGCAAACAGATGATGTGCACGTTGGATGGTTCATGCTCGCGGCAAAGAGATTTGGATGAGTCTTCTTGTGCGGTTCGAGTGGCTGAGCTGCTGAGGTGACGATGACGAGAAAGTTAACCTTGAACGACTCGGAAGTCGGAACTTGGAAGTCCAATATTAATTGTCCAAGAGCAGAAGTGATGAAGCTCGAGTTAAAATTCGACACCCGTGGAACATGGCATCAATACTAGTCCTATTTAGGTAGGTGACGCTGACGTCCACTCCGCGGGTTAGCGCCCTGACCTGAGACTAGTCTGTTTTAGGGTGGGTTTGTCTCTCGAGTCTCGAGTCAGATCAATTCTTTCTTGCCCCTGGTCCAGACTCCCACAGTCAAGAATCCAACGGAACCTGTCTTTGCTTTTGCTCTTGTCATCAGTTTTAACCCCGTTTCTCAGTCTCCGACTCTCTTGGTCAATAATGGTAAGCGTCCCCAATTGTACGTATGATACCTACTCTCTACTAACAATAACATTAATCAACAGTCGAATTTTTTCGCAAAGTCAATAGAAGAGACATTTCCAGCCCCCTGACCATGAAATGAACACTTCGTGATGAACGCTTGGCTCCAGCCCGACCGCCGGTTCGTGCCACCGGGCAATTCCATTGGCTGATGCCCCAGTTTGTTTAAATTAATGTCAACAGAACTGGAGCTTGGAAGAAAGTTCTCACAGACTTGTAGATGTTAGGCCACTTAGAGTGCTTTTGACTGTGGACTTGCCGCTCTATTGCAGTGTCCCACTCCTCTTCAGAGTCTCAGATTACATTATTAGAACTAACATCTACGAGATATACATATCTTCTTTCGAGAGAGTATTTGCAGCTCTTCATCAAAACCCGAGGGGCAACCCAATAATCCTTACCACCGCCCACGTCTCGACTCCACGCCCTGTTCGGTGGTGCAGGGCATCATCACATGCATGTTACACTGAGCCACGCAATAATACGAGCGTCTAGACTCTACGGAGTAGACTCTCAGGCTTTAGCATGCATCCCACTGACCCGTTTCATGAATGTCAAGGGTCCTTGGACTTAAAGTGTTTGAGGATTTAGGGCTAATGCTAGAATATAATGTACTCCGAGTACCTCAGTGGTGTTTACTGTTTAACCTCATCTGAAGGACGGAACGGCATTCGCGGTTCAGTATAGGTCTAGGGTATGTAGTTATTTATAGAGAGATCATCATTAGATAGAAAGAGACCATATGACTCTCTCTGGAGGTGAATTTACGGGCTTATACAAGTTGAAAAACACAAGGTAGGAGCACGTTGTGTAATTTCTTGTAGCTAAAGATTTCCTCAAACTACCCCCTGCGCCAATGATGCCATACAAACGCTATTACATCGACCATTTATCACCTCCTGTCTTCCTATCCAGATATGCAATCCCCTGTTCGCCAGAAAAGATGACCCGAGACGTCTCAAGCCCAGTGTCGAAACATAAGAAAACAGAGGAAAATAAAGTGGCATACAAAGCCAGTTTGGAATAGAAATCAAAGAGGGATATCACAGACATTCAATGTAAAAAAGAAGAGCAAAAAGGAAACCAGAAATATGCGAGTCGAGATTGATCTCTCAAAAACGGGCAAAGAGCACCAAGCATAAGACAGAATGTATGAATATCAACTCAGCTATCCATATCATGAGATGACCAAAAGGATAGAGCAAAGAGAGACCAAAAAGCCATTACTCCCATCTGCAGTGAGAAAATATGTAGTGATGCAAGAAGATAGATCATAAATCTTGTGGGGTATGTTAGAAATGAGGACAAAATTGGAAACCCATGTTCTGAGCCCGGCTATTGAGGAAGGCATATACAAAGCAGAAAAAGACATGATATATGCAGACATCACAACTCCACTAGCATGCATCAAAAGCCATAATCACATGTCAAAATTGTCGTCAACATTGAAAATCTCGCCCCCGTCCCCAGTCTTTTGGACACCGGTCATGCGGTGGTCCACCGAATGTCCAGGCCGGTGAGATCGTTGCCAAGCTTCGGTATCCTCGTCCATATGGTCCCCTGTTTCGGCCTTGAAGTGGTGATCAATTGAGCTTTCGTTTACAAATGTAAACCCCTTGAAGTTGGCTTGCATACCCGGAGACAATGGTGTTGAGGCAGCCATGAACCCGTTAGCAAGGGCAGCAGCTCGGTCATTCAACGAGCTGCTGTTATCCAGGGCATTGGTAAATTCGGGATCAAAGTTGGAGGTATCTGTATCGGACTTGAGTTTCGGTTTAAACGGCGGGGTCATCTCTTTCCGGCACAGTGCCTCCCAGTCGATATCGTGGAAAAAGGGGTGTGCCATGAGTTCTTTCGCATCGCCTTTTGCTCCGAGGCGGTGCTTAGGGTTCCGGTTGAGCAGGCCCTTGACGAAGTTTCTCCCTTCCGTACTAAGAGCATCACGGGGGAATCGAACCTTGCCGAAAGCGATGTTCTTGTACATCTGCTGCGTATCCTCAGCATAGAATGGACTCCAGCCACAGCACATCTCGAAGACAAGGACACCCAGCGACCAGAAGTCCACCATCTTGGTATATCCTTGCTCGTCAAGCAGAACCTCTGGAGCAAGATACTCCGTGGTTCCGCAGAAGGTATTGGTCGTGTCATTTTGAGTAAGATTCGCCTTCGACAGGCCGAAATCACAGAGAGCAATATGGCCGTTAGCATCGAGTAGGATATTCTCGGGTTTGAGGTCACGGTAGACAATATCATGCTCGTGGAGATGTTGCAAAGCCAGGATAAGTTCGGCAATATAGAACTTGGCGCGAGGCTCCTGGAATCGTCCCTCCTTCTGGAGATGCCAGAATAATTCGCCACCAGACATATAGTCCGTGACGAGGTAGAGGTCTGTAGGAGTTTGAAAAGAGAACTTAAGTCCGACGATGAACGGAGATGCTGCCATAGCTGTCCGAACCAGGATATTCCGCTCTCCCACTGTGTGTGCAATCTCCTTCTTTTGAATGATCACCTTCTTCGATAGAACTTTCATCGCATAAATGCGGCGCGTATCCTTCTTCTTGACTTGATACACCTGACCGAATGTGCCTTTGCCAATGAGCTTCAAAATCTGGAAATCATTTGGGCCAACCTGCTTCTTTTCCGTCTTTTCAAACCTCATCTCCATGTGGATCTCTCCATACGAGACCTGAGAATCTCCTGCCCCACGGGCCGTCAGGGGGAACCAGCCTTCTAAGCGGCTGTTATCCTCATTCAAATTGACGCATAGCCGCACATGACCCATAAAAGCTTCTGAGTTATTGCGATCATATACTGAGATGTCGACTTCAGACTTATCCCCAAAAACATCACTAGATAGAAGACATTGGTTAGAAAGTTCAATGAAGTTGAGATAACGCGATACCCACAAGACTGCTTCGTGGTTCCAATGCGGATCTGTCACGGGAGCTTGTCCTCTGTGCTCCGGGGGGTCAAGCGCACTGTTGTGGCTACTCTGCCGACTCTTCATGGGGATAGCCATTGGCCGTCCGGCGTCGAGGTCTGACTGTGCCTGTTCCTTTTGTTGCCGTTTTATCGACTCTTCCTCCTCATCCTGCACACTCTTCGAGATGGCTTCGTTCCACTCGAAGACGCAGACAACGTAAGGATCGAACCCGTGGCGGAGTCCTTTCGCTTCAGATATTTTGACGTAAAGCTTTCCTTTCGTGGAAGCCACCGGGGGCGCCGAGGTTTGAATAGTCGTGTCCATCGGCGAGGGGAAAACCTCGTTGAGTTTCCCCACAATCTCGTCGGCAGAATCTGCCATTTCGTCGGGTTGTAGCTGGGTGGGGTTTGAACGAGGGTGGGGGGTAGGGTTCTTTTTGTCGGGTTGCAAATCGTCGTCGGACATAGCTCGAGGTGTGAGGGGGGGGGTATTCTTCAAATGCCGAGGGTTGGACACGTTGCCAGTTAGCTTCGCTAGGTTCTCAGAAGACGTAGAAACAGGTGGTTTCTCATGGTCGAGGAGGGGTGCTTCCGGCAGATGGAGTGCTTCCGACGCATGGGGAAGAGAAGGGTTGGAGAAATGAGAGGCAAGGACGGGGTCGTCAGATATGCTGGACACGGGGTGAGAGGTATGACGGCGTGCTTGAGGATCAGAGCAGGACATGCTTCGGGACGGAGATAGGTAATTCTTCAAACTAGTAAAAATAGAACCCATTCCTTTATCTTGTTCTGACTCTTCAGACTCTTTTTGGAGAAGGGAGCACGCCGATGAACAAGGGGGTGTGGGAAGGGCCGTGGGGTGGGGGGTCTCCAGCGTCTCCTGGGCTTCTATTTCCTTGCCCGGCAGAGCGTTGGGAGAGCTGATACGCGCCTCGTCACGCTCCATCATGACAAAGGACCCAGATGATGAGGAAGAGTAGCCAAGTGATTGATCATCGCGTGTCCCATTGGAAAGCGCACTCGTGTCTGCGGAAGAAGGAGAAGGGTCGGAGAGGGAAAACCGTGTTTTGAGAGAGCGAAGCATGACAGCAGAAGAACTACCAACCTGGAAGTAACTGTGCATTATGGATGGTAGGCGGCGGTCTGCCGGGTCGGGCTGCGGGGTGGCAATCCCAGATGGACTTGGGCTATTCGAACCAATTTGATCCTGGGTATCGTCGTCCTGCAAACCATTTCTGGTGGAGAGGTTAGCCATAAGAGAGCTGAGACGATCGCTGACTTCATTGTGGAAGAAAGTAGGAATGTAGCGTGACGCCACATGCCAAAGCATCTAAGAAAAGTGCACGGAAGAGAAATGCGATAAATACAGCAAGGAAAATTAAGGCTTCGCGGTAGTGTATAGCAAGCAAACAAGCGGGGTAATAAGGATGAAGCTCGAGATCTGACGGTGTTCGTTGCGGCTGCCTTCGAATCAACCTCGAATGCGACAGCAAAGTCGGAGCAACAAAGAAGATCCGCATATCACTACCCTCTTGCTAACCTCGCCTGCTGCCTTTTGCTTTCCCTTTTTTGCCCAAGTGCCAACCAAAAAGACCAAGATCCAGGGTGTAAGCATAAATTGAGACTCACTTCTGTGGGAGTGGCTGCTTCAACGAGTCGGCGTTATCTGAACCACTTTGAGCAGCAGCCATTATTGTAATTCCATCCGACTTCAAGATCCTCCACCAAGGTCACTTCGAGAGCCGAGATGGAGGTGAGAATGGCTCGTAAGGTAGGCGTGGAGGAGAGAAAGGCGAAGGACAAAAAGGTAGGTGAGGTAAATGGACAGTGCGGGGACCCGACAAAAAAATGTGCGGGATTTCAATCACAGTCAAGAGGTAAATTGAAGAGAAGAAGAGCCTGTGAGTAAAATGTCGGAGAACGAGGAGCTAAGGAAGTTTGCGGGAGGATTTGGTCCGATCGGGTTCGGAGCGATCAAGAGAGGGAGGGGTCGATGTCCTGGGCTGCCACAGTCGTGCTTCGTGTTAACCACTCTTCAAGATAAGAGAACATGATGGCTGATGTCCAGAAGAAACAGGAAGAGATGATGTTGAGAGGGCGGGGGGAGAGTAATTACTTTGAAGATAGGTAAAGCCCCTGGGAGATTAGGAAAAAGGTACTCTTGTGAAACCTGTGAAAAGTTGTTGTTGCAGTGACTTGTCGGGTTCAAGAGTGCGGGAAGAGAAGGAGAGAGGAGGCGAACACTGAACAGGAACACAGGAGAATCACAAAGAATCCAGCCCCATGGATATGGAGAACAGTAAAGGACCCAATGAATGATCTAACCAAAGATCTGTAGATACAGATGGAAGATGAGAAGCAAACAGATTTCAACAGAGGCGGCTTCGAGGATGGAGTGGCGTTTAAGAGCCAAAGCTGAGCTGGAGGTGGACATAAGCTGCCGCTGAAGCCGCTGAATAGTTGGATATTTTGGTCAAATTGGCCTGAATATTATTTGCCTCACTTTATTATTATTATTTCTATTCTTCGAGTATCCTGTTCGTCAAGTTGCTATGAAGCATTGCACAGCCAGGGCTGGATAGAAACAGTACTGCTAAGTATAGTTGGCCAGCTGCTGTCCAGTGTCAGCCTTGGTCTCATATATTTCTACTTCTGGACTCTCAGGTTCTTACTCAGAAACCGTGTCTTCTTTCCTCAGCCCCTTTTACTCTGGAGTAAGATGACGGACTGCGAGCTGTGCAGAATCACCGTCAAGAATCAAGATCCATGGGCAGCCCTGGAAAGCAGTGGAGACCTACTGCGGTTGGAGCAAATGAAGATGGAGGCGCAGGTTGGAGGAACCATAGATGAGGCCGAGATGGAAAGTTTGAAACTTTTCTGCAGACTCGGTTGAAGACACTACCTACTCCTGTCGACTATTCTTACCTCGTGTTATTACGTCAGAAGACGGCTTCTAACTAACTATATCATGAGGAGCAGAAGTCTGGTGACGGACATCAAAAAGGGACAGCATCTGCTGCATGAATGTGACCTGATCAGACTTAACCTTTTAGGTGAACCATGCAGCAAATCAAGTCTTATCCAGAACTCCAACCAAGAAACAATAGCACATGCGGCTTCTTAGAGAAGTCTACGGAGTAAATTATTCTAATTCTCATGCCCCGCTTCATTTTTGTCAATGGTCCCTTGAAATAGAACAATGTTCTCCTAACTCTCTGACCATCGGTGAGGCCGAGCTTTGACTGCTCACCTGGTTTAGTTAACCATGACATGACTGTGCCTTATCTGGCATCTTTCCTCCTCACGCTAATTGTTCATCGATGCATGGCTTCGGAGCACTCTGCTGCTATCCCGCCACCTCCTCTTCTTGCCTGTAAAGAAAGGCGGGGTATTATCCACCGCGACGGTCAATGTTGCCATCGCAGGAGGCATCGAGCTCACGGCCAGTATCCATTATTGCGAAATTGACTGCCTAATTCTACTCCGTAATGCAACATGGCCGAGTTGCCTTGTCCGACTTGACGCGGCTTTTTCCGTCCACTTATACTCGCGTTTTGACATGTTGTTTCAAGGAAGGCTGAGCTCCGAACAGCACCAACACATCTAGTGATTGCTGAATGGTTGGACCTATTATTATTACAGGCCCTGCACCTTTATGTCGAGAAAGCAGGTCTCAGCCCAGCTTTATTTCGAATGATGTGCAGCGCAGCCTTACCGCCCTTTTGAGGTGTTCTTCCGATTCTTCTACCTCGTCTACACCTCCTGCACTTCGATTGATCTCTTGCGTTTTCTCTGATGGATCATAACGCCAATTCTACGGGGAACCGATCTGTATACTACCATGATACTCGCAGGGTTTTGCCCAAAATCAAGGCCAGGAAAAAGCCCCCTGCATGGTTACACCACCTTGCAGATTAGCTTGGTCAAAACACAGGGAGAACCAATGTCATTGTCTGGGCATTCCGCGTCATTGAGGCCGGTTCAAGAAGCATTGTATCCGATTAAGGTTCGGGTCATCTCTATCATGCCGGAACAAAGATCCTTCGATAACTATTGAGCTGTTCGATTTGTCAAGCGAGTCTGTGCACTTGAAGCTATTTGTACAAATAGCAGGCACGTCATCTGCAATTCGTATCGCGGTGTGATATTAATCTGCGGCATACAGCTCTCTGTTAAATCCTGCCACTATTTACCCTATTCGCTATGGGAGACAGCAGCGTCGATTTTCGAACTTTGTACGGATTATGATAACCTTGGCATTGAAGAATAGCTTAGCGCATTGTCATCATCACTTGCATAACAATGATGCTGTTCTAACTTCTTATGTAGCTCCGTGGAATGTCGATTAAGGATGAGGGGAACATTTCTTTTAATATGATGAACTGTAAGTCACCACTGGGTGTCGATGTGCCTAGTACGTCATCAACAAGCTGACAGCACTGTCTGAGCAGACACTCGAGCTTTACAGCTTAAGAGATAGGACTGGAGTGGAGATCTGCTCTAGTAGATACTGCATATAATGTAGTATGAAGCATGAATACCGGTATGATCTAGATATACCCGTTCTCACCCGAAGAGTTGCAGAGAGTTCGTCAAACCCATCACGGATAAGTACAGTGACGTCACTGGCTTATCGCCCGCTCCATCGCAGATCCACATAGGGCTCAGGGCATCCTACACGTGGGATTGGGCCTTCACGTGACTATATCCGGAAAAACAAGCCTCCGCTCAGTTTGAGCTCCGGGAATGTGCAAGGGCGTCAATCTATTCTTACTGGCTTGTTGGCGTTGTTACCCTGCTCAGTGCTCAGTCAATTCACTTTCAGCCCCAGTTGCCAGTATGCCTAGGAAGCTGCGAGCTGCCGCGCAGGCTGCCGCGCAATCACTCAGTGAGTTAAAAGTTTCCTTGATTCGATTTTCGGTTCCTCAGTCCCCAGTTTCGCCCCATCTTGTTTTATCATGTCGACACGAACCATAATGGACGGGACAGCTAACCTCCACCCAGAAAATGTATCTCATCCGCTCCCCGACGCTTCAGACGAAGAGATGGCCGAAGCTCCCCTGTCGCGTGAATCTTCCCCCGCGGTAGTCCCAGAAGGACCAGAAGACGACGCAGAGGATGGAGGGGGAGGAGAGACATCGCCAAAGCAGGAAGATGTCGATACACAACCCGAGCCGGCACCTGAAGAAGAGGCTGCAGCAACACCCGTACAGGACTCGAACCCACCCTCACGACCTGATACCCCGACACATATTGGTCCCGGTCGAGTATCGGCGATTCCACGAAAACGGCGCATAGGTCGTCCTCCTAAGAACCGGCCTCCGGATTGGGATGTGCCGGCTGACGGATCATCACCACAGATTCATGTAAGCACACCGGTCAAGAGGAGGCGGGGACGGCCTTCTGCGAGTGGAGGGCGATGGGGTCGTAGTCGAGGGCCGTCTCATGTCACGCAGGTGCCGATTGATAAAGAAGGCAATATGATGGATGTTATTGATGATGAGGTAGCTCTTCCCGGCGACCCGGAGGGTGAAACAAAAGTCGATAAGAACGGAATCCTCCAGGGTGATCGAGAATACAGAGTCCGGACATTTACCATCATGGGCCGCGGCGATCGGCATTACATGTTGTCTACGGAACCGGCGAGGTGTATTGGGTTCAGAGACTCGTATCTATTCTTTCAGAAACACAAACTTCTTTACAAGATCATTATCGATGACGATGCGAAACGCGACTTGATCGAGAGAGACGTCATTCCTCATTCCTACAAGGGTCGAGCCATTGGTGTCGTGACCGCTCGATCTGTGTTCCGAGAATTCGGTGCCAAGATTATTGTCGGCGGCAGGAAAGTCATTGATGATTACCATACACAAGCTGCCAGGGAGCGTGGTGATGTGGAGGGCGAGCTTGCGGTCCCGGAGGACAGGTTGCCTGGGCCAGGAGAGACATACAATAGGAACCAGTACGTCGCATGGCACGGAGCCAGTAGTGTCTATCACACCACCACACCTTCTGTTCCTATACCCGGTACTGGCAAGGCAGTGGATTCGAAGAAGCGAAAGGTCACGGTAACTGGGGATAACTGGATGCTAGAACACGCTCGAGAAGCAGCGTAAGTGCAAAGGCTCCTTGAGGAACCGGGAAATCGCCGCTAACCATTTAATCAAGCAATTTCAATGCTGTGCTCTCGCACACGCGCCAGCGGAACCTGCAAGGCGTCTACGACATCCATACCAATCTAATACAATATCCTAAGATCATGCAACCCTCCCACGCCCGTTGGGAGCGACTACCTCCTCCCGACCCACGAACAGCAAGCAAGCTTACAAAAGACATGTCATCACTTACCCTGTCAAATGGCATAGTCGAAGAGGAGAACGGCAACGCCCAACCCGAGACTGAAAGCCACGAAAACAAGCCCAAGGAAGAGAACCCCACTATCTTCTCTACCATCCCAGCCGCATTCTCGCGCCGATTCGCCATTCTAGATGTCCACTGCGAAAGCCCTCCGTGTTCCAACATGGGTCTCCCCGGTCCTGACGGCGACTTGCATGATCTTGGCGCCAACGGACTGATTAGCGTCGCTAACCCTAAACATCCCGAGTTCGTGAGCCCCGAGACTCTTGAAGAATTGCCCGTCGAGTGTAAGGAGGCTCTCGTAGAAGCGGCTTCCCAAGAGTGGGAATGGAAATCAAGATGGTGTAGCGAGGTGGACGATGGTGCAAGGACAGTCCCGCTTAAGAGCTATGCGTGGTTTCCTTGATCCCTCTTTTTCTCTTTGACTTTCCTTCGTTTTATCCTTGATATCTATTGGTCTCAAATCGTCGTTCCTCGGATCGGTGGGGTTATTCTCTCCTTTATTCGGTTGGTATGGGTGTAGGAGGTGAAAATGGGAGTTTCTTACTTAGTCTCTATTTCATGTGCTGCCATCAATAATGCTTTGGTGGTGTGGATTACTTATAGTCTATTTACATATGTTTCTTGATCCAATAATATCACACGTCACTGGATAATTCTCTGATAAAAGAGGGCTTGTCTGCGATGTCATTTGAGAACAAGCAACCCTATTCAATCTAGATCTATTGTTTAGGCCATACTTGGGCATGACATATTATTCGGCTCTAGTGATACTTGAATAATATGTAGATATAAGAGAAGGAAAGAACCAATCAATGTATGGATGGATTAGAAGAACGAAAGAGAGGCGCTGGAGTAACATAACATAACATACAATGACAACATAAGATGATAAAGCAGAGCCAGCCCCGTTTAAGCCGTTTAAGAAGGACAAAAGCAGAACCTAGAGAGGATAAGTAGGAAGGAGAGGGACGGCAGAGCAGAGCAGCGCAGTGAGTGAGTGAGTGAGTGAGTGTATTATGCCTGACTTGCAGCCGTACCTGTCTCTCTTTCCCGAATGTTCGGTACATCTGACCGCGTGGCTGCTGGGATGCTCGTGTGATGTGTTGTAATTCTGGGAGGTTGATTACATGGTGAGGAGAGGATAGGTAACCTGACGACTCAGGATGGGAAGGACATGGAAAAAACCAGACTGCTTGGCTAATCGTAGAGTCTTGATAAGCACGTTCGTTCCACGTTCCATCATGCGTGTAAGGAAGTAAAGTAAATGAGGAGAATGTTGGGGGTAAAATGAGCATGTACATCACATGGCCATCTCCGCGCGTAGTTTTTCCAATTCCGCCTCCTCGTCTTCTTCGTCTGCTTGATGCTTTGCTTTGGCGGCTAAAAGGGGAGAAATCGTCTATTAGCCATGGTACAGCTTGCGCGCCTGACATGAAGAAGGATAGACTTACGTTCCGCGCTCGCAGGCGCAGGTAGGCGGTTGAGTTGATCTGCAACCGGTACTGTGCCTGTGTGGAGCATGCGAGCGTCCATAGCCTCCTGCTCCAGACCCTCGAGTTCCTCCTCCAATTCGTCTTCGTCCATTTGTTCACCCGGAGGGTTGCTTGTGATTGCTATTGCGACATCGTCGCTGAGCTGTTGCTGTTCTCGGAGTTTGTCCCTATTTCAATTAGCGCCTTGCACATATACCGCCGTCGAAGTGGGACGTACATCGTTTCATCGACCTTGTCAATGGTCAAGCCGTTGTGGATCTTCTCCATGGCTGCGCCAGCCGCCTTCATAGCGGCGAGGGTCTCGTGGTTGATATTTGCCGCCTCTATAGCGTATATCTGCTGCTCGAGCTGTACGACCTGGGCCTGTGTCTGTTCGAAGTTCTTCTCGTGGACCTTTTTTCGTCGGAGGGCGGCCTTTGCGACTGCGGAAATCAGTTCCCTTTCTCTTTCGATAACTAGGCATCAGCGGGGAAGCCTACCGTTCTTATTTGTGGTCACGTTTTTCTTTGCGATGGCCTCTTGCTCCAACATTTGATTCTCCAAGTGCTTCTCTCTCTTTTGCAGCATGTCGAGCTGCTCCCGTAGCATTAGAATGGCATTCTTCGGCGCATCCTTGCGCTTCTGGGCAGCCGCACCACCGAACCATGACCACATCTTGATAAGGACAAGAGGAGCCGATGCTCTTTTCAAGAGACTCTGGTTATGGTATAAAGAAGATGAGAGAAGGCGAGAATAGACTGCCCACTGGACGTGGTAGGTTCTGTCTCGTTGTGTGTGCAGACTGTCTTCGAAAGCGGTGGAAGATGGTGGGGATAAGTAAGGGAAGAGATAGCGATCGTGACGGAGCGAAGCGTTTGACAGGCGTAGGATGAGAGTTTAACCCGAGGCAAGACGAGAGATTGAAGTAAGAATAAAGAGAGGATCAGAAGTGTCGGACTGGAGCGAGAATGAAGTTGGATAAGGCCTGTTTTCCCCTCGTCGGGTCAACTTCCTTATGACATGCGCCACCAGCCTATCGGAGGTGACTAGTCACGTGCTGCTCTTTTATCACAACTTCCAGCTACCTACAGGTGCACTTCACCTTTCACTGATCAAAAGGCACACTTCAGAGAATGAACGGCCCTCTTCCGTCTACAAGGGCCTTTCTCTCAGACATCCCCTCTCTCCCGGCTGATTCCAAAATCCGGTTTCTTGGTTGGTGCGTAGAGTCTTCGTCGCCGCTTAGCATACAGCGAAGGCATTATAATTAACGAGGCTGGTCAATCTATTGTTGGATTGTCCTCTACAGCGTCAAAACCTATTATATTCATACAGGCCATTTACTCCTTGAACACAACTACCCACGAGTGAAAGGGACACAGCACAAGCCAAAGCCGGAACCCCCGTCTATCTGTGTCGATATCAATGCTCTCCTGGAGACAGTGACGTGGGAAGAGCTGTGTGTTGGCGCCTGGATCAACGTCGTTGGCTATGTGCGAAGAGTTCCTGCCGATGCTGCTTGGGATGTGAGGGGAGCGTCTACATCTGTATCTGATTCCGACTCGGTGCATGTTGAGGCTCTGATGGTCTTTCCGGCGGGGGCGGTTGATCTGGGTGAGTATGAACGAATCTTGTATGATTCGCAGGAGGTGGATAGGATGAGGCGGGCCTATTGAATGAGTTTGGAGTCTGAAGAGGCTCGTTGACAGCTGTATATATATGTATTATTATCTATTACTACCTAGGTATGTATCAGGACTAGTTATCTGTGCGCCTTGAGATGCCTCGAGCAAGTCGAGAAACAAACAATGGTATCAAACTCCAACCGTGCACGAATGGCTTTTATGAACCCGAAATCCATCACCTTTCAGCGAATCCACCTTTTCCTTCTTCGTTTTTCTAACAAGCACGCAGATGGCCATGATTTGCGTTATCAAACCTCCAACTTCTCGTTCCTCTCTGCTACCGCATTCGCTTCCAAGCGCTGCTCCAAGCGCTTGCGCTTCCTTTCCAATCTCTTCTTGTCCTCTTGCATCCGACTGATAAGCGCACTCTTCTCCCGAATCTTATAGCCGTACTTGTAGAACACAAACGGAATCGGGATGATAGCCACCTCAAGCAGACCAAGCAGTGTACCCGCCCAATTCGGTCCAATCCCATCGTATAGATAAGTGCCTACAAGAGGCATGACACCGCCCAAGACACTGCGGACGACAGAGTTACCCGCCATCGCGGAGGCAGCGTAGACCCCATAGCTGTCGGTAAGATAATTCGAAGCATAAATGAAAACACCAGCGTTTCCGCAACCGAATAGAACTCCCCCCAGGATGGGGACGATCCAGGGGATAGACGCGGGAGCGCAGGTCCAAGCGAACCAGAGTTCTCCGGTGGGAATCAGGATGGCAGCAATGCACACGATCGAGACCATGGCTTCGGGTGGGACTTTTCCGGTTTCCGGGTCGATCTTGTGGCTCTTGATCATACGGCGGACGAAGGGTTCGCAGGCGATCATGATTAGGCATCCGACGCCGATGCCGCAGAATGCGAGACCCGAGAGACCGAGAGACCAGCCGCGGATGTCTCGGAAGACGATGGGGTAGGCTGTGAAGCAGAGGTAGAGGATTCCGTAAACGATGGCGATGTAGAGGTTCCAGAAGATGCTGTGGACTTGTTAGCATCGAGTGTTTGTGACATGGTATAGCGAGTATTCTTACCAGATAGGCTCTACGACAGCCATGACGAATGGACGGCTCAGGTTCACTTTCAGCATCTCTGCAAGACTGGTCTTCTGGTCGTATCGGCTCCACCAGCGGCCGTCATCGGTCTCTTTGCGCATTCGTGCAGCCTTCTTCTGTAGGATGATGGGGCTATATGTCTCCTTCATAAAACAGGCAAAGCCGAACGCGACGCCGGACAGTATCAATGCGATCCAGTTCATCCATCGCCAGCCCAAGTACTGCGTCACAAAGCCTCCAAGGATTGGACCCACGACTGCAGTCGAGTCAGTGATGATACCTTCAATGAAGACCGGGGGGAGCGAGGGTATTCCACATACCTGGACCATTGATGGGCCCAATACTCCAGACAGATAAGGCCAACGCCCGCTGCTCATCGTTCACCAAATCCGACACCATTCCCGGTGCAGTGGAAATCATGACGCTTCCAAAGAAGGCCCCGATGAACCGGACAACAATCAACGCCTCGACGGACTTGGCCAGCGCACAGGGAATAATCAATACCGTGAAGATGCCGAGACACATGACGGATACCGGCTTTCGGCCGTACACTTCGCTCAATGGGGCCATAAACATCGATCCAATAGCAAGTCCAATCAGGTAAAAGGTCAGCCCCAAAGTGACAATAGTATTGGAGGTCCCAAACTCTTCACCAATGACTGAAATACCGGAAGTGTAGGACGTCGAATGCAAAACGCTTTAAAAACGTACACCGTTAGTTTCTCAACAGAAGCCACACGAGTGATATCAGGCTGACTCACATAACCAGGGTGTTCCAGGAAAGCATTGCAATTGACATTCCTTTGTACTTCAGTGTCCAGTTCTTAGGGTTGGCTGGGTCGTCCTCATTCTCAAAGTCGACTTCATAACTCGGGTCTGCCGTGCCCGTAGTGCCGATTGAGGTGACCTTCCTGGTCAGAGAGGGTTCTGACATCCGAGACCGGCTAGTCACAGAGCGTCGCAAGGCTTCAATCTGGTTAAAGGAATCCTCCGAGGAAGTTGACCCTGTCATAGAGTGCGCATCTCCATCTGCGTGGCCCTCACTATGTTGAGCCCATTTTGAGCGATCTCCGTCTGTTGCTGCGGCCATCTCTGTTTCTGACCAGAAGTGGTCTCTGGTGACTCTTCTTACTATAGTCGACCGCTATCCAACGCATTCATTTGAGATTGCACTTAGTTTATGGTAGTTCGTTGGGGTGTATGCGATGGAGGCAACATGAGGGTATGGGATCCGCGCGAGATATCGAGTTCTCAAGACTTGGACTATAGCGCTTCTGTTTTGTATAAAGCTAGGGAGGTTGTGGAGGTGGGTTGACTAGAGGTTGATCCTTGTGGTTTCATCGCAAAGTCACGGATGAACTTGCTAAAGACTGAAATATATGAACTAGTTCCAGCTGCCCAAAAGCTTGATGATCGGGCAAGAAAGGAATTTTTTTCAAAAAAAAGGACCTGCTCGGGGGCGACTAGGCTGGGTGGGGTATCAGATCGAAGAAAGCAAGAGTCTTAAGACTTGGAGAAAAGACTTGGAGAAAACAAAATCCCTCCACAAGTGAGAAGATACGCAGCACCATCTAGTCATAAGGCGTGGATTCCACACTAATCCCTGTTTCACAGTTGATGGATGTTGATCCTTCCTGGGTCCAGTCACTCAATCTGGCATGATTCATGCTGCGGCTGCTCTTCGTGACACTACCGGTAGAGACTCAGGAGGAGAACACTGGTTGGCCTCGTCTGACTGTAGACCGAGGCTTTGGTGACCCCGCCGCAAGAAGAAGCTTGGAAAACTCAGCCTAGGTTGTCCATTCGTTGTTTGATAGCATCAGTTTTTTCCTTCGTCTGCTCGGTCAGAATGCCGAATGTGATACTGAGGAGAATTGATGTATCAAGACATCTGACTTGGAGATCATCGGCCTAGTATCTATTCCAAAGGATTCCAGAGATTCCAGACTTCTTGCAGACTCACTGGCAAATGCGCCGCGCCGCCGCCATCACGATGTTAAAGTCCACTTTAAACCCATGTCGGTATGGAAGGTACAACGGGCCCGGAAACCAAGCCTAACCCGACTCCACGGGGAATTCCCGAGGAATCTGGAATTCTGGATATGTACGGAGATGCGTATTATTGTCGCATTACAGCTACCTCATTGTGACTGGGGAAGAGCATCAGAAAGTCAAGAAAGTGTGAACTGTGCAAAGGAGACGCGAACGGCAATTCGTATACACTACTAACCCGGGTGATTGCGAGGTAAGACAAGACTTTTGTGAGAGGGGTTCGAACTTCGTCCAGTCAAGAAACGATTGACCGCCCGTGCCGGTTTCCCGAAGGTTCAGGCTCTAAAGGATGTAAAGTGCCAAGCACTCCACTTTCTTGTGATATCCTTTGAGATTCGACGTCTAGCTTCATGGGACAATGAGCCGATAAAAAGGGGGTCGTTGACTTGTTGTGCTTGGGTATCCCTGCCCGGGATTTCAAGCAGACCGACAAACATCCTACACGAGATATGAACATGGGTCATCCTGGGCATCCCGCTCTCAGGAAATAATATCCCCAATTTCATTGTGTCCACTGTCCACTGTCAAGATTCGGCCAGAAGGTCGGGGTGCGCTAGTGCGGGGGTGCATACGTCTCCGTTGTGGCTGGAGCATTTTTCGCGAAGAGTAACATCGTGAACCAACATAGATCTATCAGATAGATACTTTAGCTTCTGCTCAAGCATCTGCAACTGTACACAGACTGTGAAAGACTTGTATCCAGTGACGCGTGGACATGATGGTTGCGACTCCCACTCAAACAATCCGACGTCAACTCCTCGAGATATTCTCAGGAAAATGCCTGAGATGACTACTTGAACAGACTTGAGTACGGAGTATACTTGCAAGTTATGTGTGCGATTTTTGGGCAGTAAAAAGACCGGAGAGGATGGACAGTTCGAATGAGGGCAGGAAATCCAGTCAAGAAGAAGCTGCAGATGAGCACGTGCGGACGCCTCGACTTCTACTACGAGTATCTACTATCTACTCTGTTTGACACCTCACTGTGTTCTCCTCAAAATAGATTGAGAACACCGTCCTCCGTCTTGCTAAGCGACGGCGTGCCGTATATTGATCATCTGGCGAATGAACAACCAAGTCAAGCCTCGCTTCTGTAACCGAGCCGACTAAATCTGGAACCGCTCCGCTTCAATTTGACGATCGTTCGTCGAGCCCTCGATCATTATGGCTTTAACCCGGGTGTTTAGTAGTTCAGGTCCTTTTCTTCAGTCTCCCGTTCTGTTCCTCTTCCATGGACAAGAGCTGGTTGACCGCAGACGGAGCATTGAGAACACTGTAAGTAAACGTATTGGCACCCCTGCAGAGAACATGCAGCTAACAGAGTACTTACAGGCCTCATAATATCCACGCAATGCTCGCCGTATTTTTACCGTGCATCGCGGTTTTCGGCGCCCTCTGTCTCTACCATGTGAACCGTGCGATGTATGTTGTCCCGAAAGAGGCTCATGACCTATCACCTCGCCGCTGGACCGTCAATGAAATCAAAGCTGGTTATAAAAAGGCTGTTCACGCTCCGGTCGATGTGACCGAGAGTATACCGCCCAAGCAGAACCGACGCTACATTGTGGTTGGAGGATCCGGTGCGTTTCACTTATCAAATCGATCTCAAGGCTTCACAAGCAGCCGCCGCATGTTCGTGATTGAGCTACGGTGCTGACAAGCTCTAGGGCTTGTCGGCAACTGGATTATATCGCATCTCGTATCTCGCGGGGAGAGCCCGGCAGCGATTCGGATCTTAGACCTCCACTTGCCCCGCCGAGAACTCCTCGATTTAGGCATTACTTTTGTCAAGACAGACATCACTGGCGAAGCTGCGGTCTTGGATGCATTCTCACAACCATGGCCACCCCCAGTGGCTAAGCTACCATTGACTGTATTTCACAATGCTGCCGTGATTCGACCAGCAGAACGCCACATAGCCTTTCTCCCACTTTGCTGTAAGGTGAACGTTAGTGGAACCATGAACGTGCTCAATGCTGCCAAGAAGGTTGGAGCCAGCTGCTTTATCTCGACATCATCCGGTTCCGTCTGTCTTCGTCGTGCCTCGTACTGGATTGCCCCTTGGACGAAGACCCCGAAGCATTCCGTGCAAATCATCAACGATTCGACTGAACTTCCAAAGGAGCACCATCAGTTTTTCGGTAACTATGCCGTTTCAAAAGTGGAGGCCGAGGGCATCGTGCGAGCTGCCGATGACCTTGTATCCAACTTTCGGACGGGTTGTATTCGACCTGCAAATGGAATCTACGGCATAGGCGACGAAACAAGCACAACCGTCACGGGAATGTATCTGAGGTTGGGTGGTGCCGCAACGTAAGCATACCCCTCTCAAGTTACTGCTACTAATACTCTGCTTTCGACGAGTGAAACCCTAACCCATCAAACCCTCAGCTGGCTATCCCCCACCATCCAAAACTTTGTCAACGCCGAAAATGTATCCATCGCCCATCTTCTCTATGAGCAACGGCTCATCGAACACACTAACAACCCATCCACTCTACCAAACATTGGTGGCCAAGCCTTCGTCGTCACAGACCCCAACCCAGCCATTACATTCGGCGATATCTACCTCCTCCTAACCACCCTCGCCACGACCCCGATCAGGTTTCCGGAGGTCTCCCCTCTTCCAATGCTCATCTTATCCCACTTGGTCGAGTGGTATATCCTCCTACAGCATCTCTACCTCCCCCGGCTTCCCAAAGCTACCGGCGAGATGGCCCAGTTGCAACCAGCGTTGTTCTCAATTTCCAACCCGCATATTATCATTGATGACTCTCGTGCGCGCAAATCTCCTGGAGAGGGTGGGTTGGGATACGCTCCGCCTTTGACTAGTTTAGATGGGATGTGTAAGGAAGTTGAGAATTGGAATCGGCTTGCTGCGGAGAGGGGTGCTGCTGCCATGTTGGGGAAGGGGTTGCGGACGTATAAAAACTGAGTCGGTTAGCAATATATACATAACTAGCAAGATGTTCAATAAACCGTATATGGGAAACGATAATATGAATCTAGTGAACTTATTATGCAACCTCGAGATTCTGATAGTCGAGCTACTAGAAGGGAATTAGGGTGGTCTTATTTTGTGTAGCGGCCATTTTACAGTTTGAATCGCTGATTCAGGTGAGATTCTCGTCAAATATTATAGAGCTTCTTATAGCATCCTAGTGAAGACAAGAAACACCTTCAGTATCGCCCATCGAGGATACAGATGAAACAGGCGCAGATAGCAAGCCCACGCTAATCAAGTCATTGGTAGCTTCCAGGCAATTGATGGGTCATGCCTAGTAGCTCTCGCTTCTGGATACTAGGAACTAAGCAGGCCTGAGCGGGCGATGACGGCTCGGGAAACTTATGATGGCTCGGTGTTATCAACAGCCTTCGACCATGTTATGAAGCGCTGGATGATCTTGCTGAGTTCCGGTCTATTAAGGGCTTCCCCTTTTCGCTTTCATTAATCTGATGTCTCCTGGGAAAATTCTGCGATCGGACCGGTTTTGTCGTTCAGAGCCCACCACAGTGACTGCTGAGTTTCAGCCGACTGGAGCTTGGGAGTATATGTTTTGTTTCCACGTCTTGGGTCGCATGACGGCGTAGATGTAGATATAGCGATTTACCGCGCGTGCTGCTGTGCAAATTGGCGTCTCTGTTCTAAGATATCCACGCGCAATTTCTCCGCGGCAAGTTCCACGTCGAGAATAGCGCCAACACCACGCCGCCATGACTCTTCCAGCCCTGTGATTTCTCCTTGACTCGACTCTTGGGCAATCTTTCGCTGCTTGTTGACATTCTCCGCCGCCTCCTTAGATTCGGCCAATTCCTTCTCAAGAGCTCTCAGTATCTCCTCTAGTTGCGAGTTTCCAATCAGCCACGCGTTTTTGCCGCTTTCTTCCAGGAGCGAGAGATTCTCATGTCTCGAGGACAGGTGAGAACTAGCTGTGTAGGCTTTCCGTAATGTTTGACTCCATTCATCGAGGTTGGGAGCGGAATCTGCGGATCGAACAGGTGGTTCGGGAGCCTCGTAACGCGAAAGATCGATTCCCCCGGTCAGCGGTGATCCTGCTTCCTTGCGCTCGATTTCCTGCTGGATGAGGGCGGAGAACTTGGGCTCGGGGAACTCGGGGATTAAAGGGTGAGCTGAGGATTGATAGTCCGCCGAAAGCTCTGCAGCGATTAGCTTCTCTGCGTTGGCACGGGCCTGAACAGAAGGCGCCGCATCGATGTCTGTACCGTGTTAGATGTCAGTGTTTCAAGAAAGCCACAAAGAAATTCTTACAAGGTAGAGAGTCATGAGACTCATTGATCAAAGGCATGATTGTGGGTATAAGAATTGAGGAAGTCAGCAGCCTGTTGAGGCCTAGTAGATACAAGCAACAGAGAGAATTCAAGAACCTGCCCGATATCACGTGTAAGGCTTACTAATAGAGGGCTATGTTAACTTGGTCCAAAAAAGGAAGTGCGGGGATCCGAATCAGGCAGGCACGATCTGACGCAAGTATGTAGCTCACCTCTAATCTCCCTGGATATCTCTCTTCTTCCGATCTCCGATATATCTCATCGCTATGAACTAGAGCATCACCTGTCCCCTCGACTCGTGAACTTAATTAGCCCAGCCATTAACCACAGGCCCTGGAATACACATCCGTACATGCCAAAGCCCATCTCAATATATTCATTTCTCCGCACTCACTCAGAGATCAGCATATAACCTTGATCGCTTGGAGAGGTTGAAAATAATCCGGGGTCTTTGCGTCCTAGGTACTATCCAGCCCAGTTCCACTGTCGTCTGTGATAGTTCTCCTCTACCCTAGAGCTCCCTCAAGGAATAATACATTTGTCCGCCCTTGATTGAAGGGTCTCCTCTGATGTCATAAGGCTATACGAGGCTTGGATGGCGTTGTCTTTCGCACTGTAAAAATGGCAACCACCAGATTCGGCCTTGCACTTGTCGGTACATTTATCGCTGCTATTGTGTTCTTGCAAGTGGTTTCAGTCCTGCATGGCTCCAGCCGACCTCTGGTCTTTAAAGTGAAGCCACAATGGGATGATCGATTGTCCAACTATGTTGCGGATGACAGTATTCTCCTACTGGGAGCTGGCAAAGCGGATATAACTGGGTAAAACACAATCTTTCCCTTTGCGTCCCTTCAAACTTGCTAATGTGTTCTATGCAGGCCCGTTGTCGAGATAGGATTCGGCGGATATGCCGACCTCGATCAGATTGGGACGGGTCTCCGTCAAAGAATTTATTCGCGAGCTTTTATCGTGGCAAACCCGAACAATCTCGAGGACACCTGGATCTATGTAATCCTAGATACCCTAACGGGGGACACTGGGGTGCGACACGGGGTTCTGGAAGGACTTGCCAACCTGGGCAGCGAGTATGCCCGATATGGCGACCGCAATCTTGCTCTTACAGGAACACACTCCCATTCGGGTCCAGGCGCTTGGTTCAATTATCTTCTAACTCAAATTCCTAACAAAGGCTTTGATAGGCAAAGCTACAATGCAATTGTCGACGGTGTGCTGCTCTCCATAAAGAGAGCCCATGAGAGTCTTGGGCCTGGACGCCTTACTTTTGGGACAATAGACGTGAAGGATGCGAATATCAACAGAAGCCCATATTCTTACGATGCGAATCCTGAAGAAGAAAAGGCACGATACTCATCCAATGTGGATAAGACCTTGAGTCTCCTGAGATTCGATCGGGAGAGCGACAACAAAACTACTGCTGTCTTAACATTCTTCCCCGTGCATGGTACCTCTCTGTACGGCAACAATACCCTCGTCACTGGAGACAACAAAGGTGTCGCCGCCTGGCTGTTTGAGAGAAGTGTACAAGATAACTCAAGATTTGCAGATCATTTTGTGGCCGGGTTCTCTCAGTCAAGTGTCGGTGATACCTCTCCTAATGTTCTCGGAGCGTGGTGTGAGGATGGATCTGGTGAACAATGCAGCTACCGCGACAGTACGTGCGGCGGGCAAAGTGCAGGCTGCCACGGGCGCGGTCCATTTTTCCAGGAGAAGGACGAAGGTGCAAAGAGTTGCTTTGAGATTGGACGCCGGCAATACGCTGCTGCCGAAGAGCTATATGGCCAAATGAATTTGGAGGCAATACAGATCCGTAGGAGCTCTCAAATCAGCTCATTCCACATATTCGAGAACCTTGACGGCTATACTTTCCAGTCACCGTTCAATTCCAGCACCTTAACCGCATGCTCGGCGGCGCTCGGATTCTCTTTTGCTGCTGGTACTACCGACTGGCCGGGTTATTTCGACTTCACTCAGAATGACACCACTCCCGCGGAGCGTAACCCCTTGTGGTACATTGCTCGAGCATTTCTTCACGAGCCGACGCTAGAACAAAAGCGATGTCAAGAACCGAAAGACGTGCTACTCGACGTGGGGGATATAAACCTACCGTACGCATGGACTCCCAACATAGTGGATGTCCAGCTCCTTCGTGTAGGCCAGCTGATGGTTGTCATCTCCACGAGCGAGGTAACAACTATGGCCGGACGACGATGGAAAGAGGCGATTGCAAAGTCCGCAAGGGATCTGCTTTCGGTCTCTGATCCCCTGGTAGTCCTAGGCTCCCCGGCAAACAGTTATGCGCACTATGTGGCTACCGAAGAAGAATATGGGATACAGCGCTATGAGGGAGCTTCGACGCTGTATGGGCCTAACACACTAGCAGCCTATGTTAATCTGACGCTCACCTACCTCCCCTATCTCGATGAGTCCGCCCAGAAAGCAGGTCTGTCTCCTGCGCCGAATGGAGTTGAACCGCCAATCAATACCGACAAGTCGCTAAGTTTCATCCCTTCAGTCGTGTATGATGGGTGTCCGATCGGCAAATCATATGGGGCTGTCCTCAAGTCCGCTGGAAATGCTAAATACGCACCTGGGGATGTCGTGACAGCCACTTTTATCGGGGCTAACCCGAGGAACAACCTACGGTTGGAGTCTACCTTTGCAGCGGTCGAGCGACAGAATCCGGACAAGGGGGCCTGGGAGACGGTGCGGACTGATAGCGACTGGAGTTTGGTGTATCGCTGGAAGAGGACCAGTTCGATTTTAGGGCAAAGTGAGGTCACTCTGCAGTGGGAAGTTGAGGACGAATACTACAGTGCCGGGAGCGCCCGTCCACTTCAAGATGGGGTTTACCGGTTCCATTATTATGGAGATGCGAAAGGCCTCAGCGGAAGCATCCAGGCCTTTGAGGGGGTTGACGAGCCTTTTACTATTGGTACTTGAGTGAAGCTTGATTCATCGTATCAGGGGAATTATGCTAGCTATTTATGTCAATCCCATATTGCTAGCTGCCTATCATTGAGTGACATGCATTTCATTGTTTTCTATTTCTGCACCTGGCACAGATGGCGTTTCAGAGTTGACGCCTCAGAGCTTTCAGCGCCAATGGCTTGTGTTCAACCTGTTTTACTCGGTAGGCAATGGTACTACTTAGTAGTAGTAAGTTAACGCGCGCCAGTTGAATGTCCCTTGACAGCCAACCATTTCTCTTTACCCAGAGACTAGTCGATCTTCTGCAGAAATGCAGGCAAACAATCCTAATTTAAGACTTAAGACAATCTTCCGACAACATAAATGGCCCTTGTTTTGCTGCACTGGCCCTGATCGTGTTTCTATACTCTCTTTCTTTGTCGTCTTTCTTTTGTCTTTCCTTCTTTATCCCTGACTGACTCTTTTTACGGTCAATCAAGATGCTTTTTGTTAATATATCGTGAGCCCCCTGTCTGTTATTTGTTTACGCTCTTTCCTACAACTCTCGCGATGCTCTTCCTTTTCCTTCTTCTGTTTTCCCTTTGCTCGGCTGGTCCGATTGTCTTGTTTCCTACTTCTGTTCTTGATAAACATGTCACTTCGCTTGCTTCTGCCCATATCATCATCGCCAGAGATGACACGCTGGAAGTTAATCCAGTGACCCCGTCAAATTTTCCACCAAGGCCCGTTTCTTCAGAGAATACCTCTTATACATACTCTCCTGCTCCTACTGAGACTGAGACCGAGACTGAGATCGAGACCGAAGCCACCACAGCCACTTCCAGGACCCCATCGATGTCCTCGTCCTCTCAGCCAGTTCCTGAGAACACATCTTTGACCGCTGGTGTTATCGGAACCCTCCCCACTACTGAGTCCGAGTCCGATATCAACACCAGTCATACTCCTGCACCTGCAGTCTCCAGCGAAACTGGCAGTGACGGCCCTGATGACTCGAATACGTCGACGTTGACCTCTCCAACCTCAACTACAACCTCAAGACCGCTCATCCCAGAAACAAGCACTACCACTGCAACGGGCCAAGATACACCATCACCAACTCCTCAACCTCCAGTCGACGAAGAGACGAGCACAAGTCCGACTGCCCCAGAAACGCGGTCCTCTACCGACCCGCAATCACAGACAACTGCTACTAGCACCAACTTTATTGGTACTACGACATCCATCACAGGCAGTAGTACTGCATACACCCCTACTAGTAGCAACACAGAAAACCCCCACTCGGTATCAACACCAACCCTTGTCATAGTCGGCACGGGCGAGCATCCTATAACCCAGACTCTCGTCCCCGGAGGTGGATTCAGCTCGGACACTCCGCCATTGGCTTCTACGTCTGCGTCAACCTCGACCTCTACGTCCACACAAGAACCACTTTTATTAGCCACAAGTTCAGATACAGGTGCGCCGAGTGTAACAACATCCACAACTACATCTACAACTCCTATCCCGATTACCGAGGGAGCACCTACCGCTACAACTACTGTTACGGAAATTGCCACCATCGTACAGACATCCACATTGGCAGCGGAACAAGAACCAGAGCCAACAGCAACAATTACATCTACGGATCCTGTTGTCAACCCTGTGCAATCACCTACATCTACAACCACAGTCACAGAAGTCTTCACCATTGTACAGACATCCACGTTGCCAGCAACAGCCACATCTACGGATCTTGTTCTCAACACTGTGCAATCACCTACATCTACAACCACAGTCACACAAATCTTCACTATCGTGCAAACGTCCACATTGGCAGCAGAACAAAATCCAACCCTAACAACTACAACCACATCTACGAATTCTATCCCCAACCCCGAGGGAACACCTACCTCTACAACCACAGTCGTTGAGATAGTCACAGTCGTCCAAACATCCACACTCAGACCCTCGCCAACCTCAACATCAACACTAGAACCAAGCCCGGAGCCAAAAACCCCCAAGGAAACAATCACCCTTACCGGTACAAAAACAGTAACTGTCTCGAGTACAGCTACCACAACCGCAACAGCCACAGCCACGGCGACAGTCACGGCCGCAGGCCAGAATAGCCACAACAACAACAACAACAACAACAACAACAATAATAATACAGGTGGTGATGATGATGATGATAATTTGGCCATCACCATTCATACGCCGGCCGGGTTCGCTACGATCACGGTCACAGTCACGACAACGGTTACGGAGAGGGAGCCTGCTAAGACTGTTACAGTTACGACGTCGTAGTAGTAGTAGTAGTAGCAGTGGGCCAGTGGCAGTAATCAATCTTACCTTGGGTTGTTCTTAGGTACCCTGGCACTCTTTCCAAGTTTGTCCTAGTTTGACTTGCATCATGTATCTAGTTCTATTATTTCACTAAATAAAGATATGTAATATATGATATATCTATCTAATCTTATAGTTTTGCAGCCTTATAAGCTACCGTGTGGATTACTACGGAATGGCTCAGGATGGGAACGAAATGGTCTGGTTCTCAAGATGCTACACTATTGAGGGCCTTTTATGGCTTAAAGGAACGGACCAATACCTAGTTTCGGAATAGACCAATTAGGACATGCGTGATCAGCAGACTGCCTCACATAACCTTTCCAGCTGCACGCTGCAGTTGATGATCAATTTAGCGGTACTTTTGGTCCGCACATATCATTGTGATAGCAATTAAAGTCTGATTTCTTCAAATTGCAAATATTAGAATAAAGAAATCATTTCAAGACCAAGTCCACAATATCCCCCCCGCCCCCGGGGCAACCTCCCCACTAAGCACCACGCCGTCAAGACCCCCGTGAGAACACTCGCCACAAACAACTCCCCAACCTGCTCGTGCAACCCCTCGCTATCAAACTGTCAATCCCAATCCTCGTCAGGTCCGCCTGCATGTTAATCTGCTCCTTGGGAATGAAGAGCAGCTCCGCGAGAACCTCCGCCACCGCGTCTGTGGCCGCGGCCCGTCGCGCATCTCCATCTCCAGCTAGGATGGAGCGGAATCTTGCCATTGCGGCGGCGGTTGGGGTCAGTGCTGCCGTGCCGCTGGTCGTGTTCTGGTTGTTGGACTGGGCCCGAGCGGCGGCGGTTTGGCGGACGATGGAGAATATGTCGTGTGTTTGGGGAGGAATCTCTGTCTCTGGCTCTGTCTGGAATGTGCAAAGGAAGCTGATCGAGGGGCCTTGGATCACCCATGAATCTGCAATGTTGCGTGTGTCTACTGCCGGGCTGGCTGAAGATGCTACCGTCGGCAGAGGTAAATATGAGCACTTCTTCTGGTAGCCAGCGTCCAACAAAGACACGTTGTGCTGTTTGATGGAGATCCTGAATATCCACGTCATGTCCGCCAAAGATGATAACCTTCACCACTAGTGACGAGGTAGCGCGCAGCTGCATAGAAAGCCTGTCTTTATGCGCAATTGAAAGCCACAGGAATGGCGACTCCAAGCTGGCGAAGGCTCTCCAAGTGAAGCAGCGCAGATTCATCCGTCCCGACGGATTGTGCCAGGTTGCCATGTCTGCGAAGAGAGGATCGTTGAAGCAGTCGACTAGGACCACGGATCATGCGTCTGCTTTTGAGTGGAAGAGGCTTGCACTCTCTAAGGGTGTGCTAAGCGAAGCGTATAGTCGCTCAATCGAACCATTTCCTGCACCTGCACCTGCACCATTCGTGAAGCTTTCTGAAACAGAAGACACCAAGACGTTCATGGTTCTAAATGGATCCGCGTAGTCTGGGAGATTGATGCACTTGCGAAGCCGCACTTTGGTAGCATCTGATTCCACAGCTCAACGGGGATAAATGGCGACGTTGGCCGGCCGTCTCGTCGACCTTTCCAATAGTCCGAGAATCTGCCCTTTAAGTAAATTAGACTCCTGGTCCTTTCCTCTGGGGATGGATATTTATTTCATTGTTGTCTTACCAATACAATTGTGAGCCAAACTGTCTCGATGGTCTGCGAAGGTCAGTCAGCTTAGGGTTAGTAGAGAGCAGGGGAGAGAGTCGAACAGTTTCCACCAGAATCACTTCCCATTTGGCTTCAGGAGCCTGGGCACGTTTCCGAAGAGTTTCTTCGAGTGATCTCGTGGCGTGGAGAACCTAAACATCAATGTCAACCTTTTCTTTGTGAATCTCACACAAAGGACGGGAAGGACCTACATTCACCGCAACAACAACATCATAGCTATTCTCGACAATCCCCTGCTCGGACGGCGGTTCCTCAATATTCAGCGTCGCATATGAAATCCCCGGGCAATCACGGAACTCATCGCGCGCACCGCTAAGGAAGTAGCTGCTCACGTCTGTAAAGCAGTAGGACCCGTACCGGCGTCCACCAGCCCTCGCGCCCAACACGTCGTCGAGGATCTCCCGCGTAGCGCCTCTCGTGCCACAACCAATCTCCAGGTACTTGGCGGAGGGGTTTTTATGCCCGACCAGATCGATGACTCGGCGAAGCTGGATCATCGACCCACTGGCTGTTAGGGTTGACGTGTACAGCTTCCCCAGCAGGTCGTCGGCCATGGGGATGCCGTGTCCTGAAACGGTGCTGTCTAAGATGCCGGGGAGATTTCTGTATATGCGCATCATGAGCTGGGCTTCGACGGACGTCGGGACGACTTCTTCGTAGAGGGTCTCGATGAGGGTTGGCCGTGTGGAGGGATCAATTGCCGCGAGGTCCTGGCCATAGGGCATGCTGCCGTTCGATATGTGGCTGTAGGCATTCTCAAGCCATTCGAGGAAGGGTTTGCCCGTTTCGAAAAAGGGGTTACGGCCTGCTGGAATGATCTTTTTGGGTTTGGGAGATGTCCTGAATGACCATGGCTGCAGCGAGCTTATGTACCTTGCTGGTGGTATCCTCGCCCGGGAAGACGGGCGCAGGGAACATGCGAGAGATCTCGGTCTGGTGGAGGATTGTATAGCCCAGTTTCCAGATGGACTCGAAAGCCGGATACTTTTGGGAGGGAGAAAGGGGGATTGGGTGAGGCATAGTGAATTGTAGATTCTTCTATGGTGCGCTGCTACCATCCTCATCTCTTGAAGATTAAGGGATAGTAGTGTTCTTGAGTGGCACCTCAAATATACGTATTTCCAGTCCAGCATACAAAAAAAAGGATTTGATATTTACCTAGAGTGAAACTATTAATTCCAATACCTATGAGATCTAAACCAAAGTAGTCAACAAACTGAACAGTCTTCGGTCTTTGGTAGACTTGCAGAGTTACAAGAAAATGCAACCGAGGCTAAACCACAACAAATGGCTTTTTTTCTATTAGCAGCCGGGCAATGATCTGACAGGTCAAGCCCACCATGATAGCAGCCCCGCTGAACATGGACGCTTCTAGATATCCATAGTTCCGGATCAACGCCCCATTGATCGGGGTGCCGGCCAGCGCGCCGAGGCTGCAAAACGCCAGGCCCTGGCCGACGTATGTACCAATGTCACTCGGATTCGGGCAGACTAGAGATGTGTGAGCAGGACGAATAAAATAAAAGAGGGGAGGGGAGGGGAGGGGTACCCTGAGCCACAGTTGGCGAATACAGAGAGAAAGCAGAGCCGGAAAAGAAGCCGGAAAAGAAGCCGAAGAACGCGATCCAGACCGTGATGGCGGCAGTGGAGGTGGCAGCAGTCCAGCACCAGCAGAGGATGGCGCAGGCGGCATAGGTGAAGATGGTGATGTTGAAGCGGCCCAGCTTGTCGCCGGCGAAGCTAAGGTGGTGGTGGTTTAGCAGGCGGTTGAGGGTGATGGGGAAGACAATGCCTCCCATGGCGGCGCCGCTGACCACGACGCCCATGGCCCATGCGCGACGTGTGGTGAAGTACTGGCCGACGCAGGAGATCACGGGGGTGAAGATTATGCCGCAGGCCATGCCGCCGAGGACGCCCTGGGCGAGTATGAACTGGTAGTATTCTCGACACAGACTGGTCATCATCACGGAGAAGACCAAGGTGGCTCCGGATGGGATTACCACTGCCTTCACTCCGAGACGGTCGGAGAGAGGACCACTGACGGTGCCGAGGTGGAACAAAAAGAAGGCTTGTAGAGATCCGATCCATGAGATTGCACTTGAGGACTCGCCGGCGAGGAAGCCGGTGGAATAATAGCTTTGAAAGATGCTGCCGGTGTGTTAGAACTGGCCTTCCATGTTGTACCAAGGAGGCCCTGACTCACCCGAAAGTGTTGATATAACCAAAGGTGCACCTAAGTCCGTGTTAGGCCAGGTCTATAAGAACAGTATACCATGGTCAACACATACATCTGAGCGGCGAAAGCTCCCAGAGCCACCATCCATGCTCTGGCGCCTCCATTGGGGGGTTCTTCGGGGTGTTGGCGTTTTTCTTCGTCTGTAGCCATGACTGTAATTTAGAGAGGAAGAATTGTGTGAGAGAATTTAAAGGACAAGTTCATCGGAGATAGTTAATCGGAGTCCAGGCCGCCATGATCTGTATTCCCGAACAAAGAAATAAATTAATAACGCTTCCATTCTGAGGTCCAGATGCAGTGACAACAAAAGGAGTGATATGACATATATGGTAGAAGTAGAACTGGCCACGTTACTCGGTTCAGAAATCAGAGTACAGAAGCAGCAAACATCTCGCCCGAGCCGGGGCACAATCCGCACCCCGGCAGCAACATCATGAACTGGCCCATGATCCAAGACCTGCACCTCTTCACCAACAGACTGAAGAACGAATCCAACGTATTCCCTCTGCAGAATCTGATCCTCGGACTCAGTCCATGGTCCCACGCCCATTCTGAGTCCTGACCGTCTATACAGAGAAATTAGGGCAAAACAAAACAAGCTCTATGGGCGTGCTTGGCGAAGCTTAACCACTTAACTAAAGATCAAGCGCGGGTTTCCAGAGTTCAGTTGTCGCAGGAGCAAGATCGCTATGACAAGAGTCAGATTTTATACCCGACTGGATCACTGCAACATAGGCAGGGGGAGAGATCATTGCCCAAAGAGTACATCGACGACAATCCAAAACTCAATCAGTTATTGGTTCAAGCTTTCGATGGCTTCAGGGATGCGATTCCTGCTCTGGGCCTGGATCACACAAGTAAGCCCACCAGGCTGTCTATGTTTTCATTCCATAGGGGATGTTTGATCTGATAATGCTGCAGTATGATATGAGTGTACAGGACTGGTTTTACTAAGGCATATGTCAGCCGCGGTTGCTCCTTATTGCAGGATTCAAACGGGCCCTCATGTTCTCTTCTACCCCGTAATATGTAGAGACCCTCTTCTCTTCTGCGGTACCTTGATAAGATGAGGCGATATTCCCGGCTCATTTACATCATCTCCGATTGATCAACATTGCCCATACTCTGACGGGGGAAAATTAAGCGCAATCAACGCGTGCCCAGTCAGTAAGGCTATGGAAGTCTGTCAACTTATTATGTGCACACATGCGTATAATAATTATGTGACGGCTGCGATGGCCGCCCTTGCAACATCTTGCAACCCCATATAATCAAGGCGCCGTGTTGCCCCCATTCCATCTCTAATTGCATTACCCTTTACGCTCCGATAGAACGACAAAGCCTATTGATTATCTTGGTTTCCAAAAACGCCCCTGCGGGCGCTGCTACACCTACCACCATTCTCTTCTATCTTGGCATCTTAGCAGTTTATCTGCCAGCCGTAGGGTAGCCCAGGATAGGTGTTTGAAGTAGTCGCCCTTCTCTGATTATTTCATATGTGACCGTGCCCGCTGAGAGTCTCAAAGATCTGGGTGCCATAACCAGGGGAGGGATTGTAGCCATTGTGTATATTGACGTTGCCCATCCTGCGTATATTCAGCGCCAAATTGCTGAGATTCCTCGTGTGGTGCGTGACATTCCAACCCCTAAGGTCGATCTTTTTACTGACAAAGGAGCAAACCCGCGGCCTACAACTATTCAAACTCTCTTCCTCCGCATCCCCACCGGATGGGAGGAGAATATGAAATCTACCTCCTAACTCTGATAAGGTTGCTCGCCATGAGTTTCCAATCTTATAGAGGCTCGGTTCTTGAATAGTTAAAACCTCCATTTCTTGCACTTCTCTCTCACCAAAGAGATGCCGTGTGACTTTCTTGCTGGGTCTCCAGCAATTCGCCTGGAGGATTCTCAATTGGGATTGATGCATTAATACTCAGGCTCAGGCACCTCGGCCCACTGGGACCGATTGTCACCGGCTTCCTGAAGAAAGGGGTCTGAGGATTGCATTTCCTGGTGTCGGTTCTTTTGCTCTCTCCGCAGGAGATGGTGGTGATGACAAACGGCATATCAGGCGGCTATCCCGAAAAAGGCAAAGCTAACCCGAAGCGGGAATTCACAAGTCCGAGGTCACTAAGGTTCTCACTGTTGATAGTTTCAAGTTTTCTCAAAATAAAATAAAATAATTGTGAGACAAGCGAACATATTATTATTATGTCTACAAACAAGTAGCATACATACATCACTACTACTACAATCCCAGTACCAGCACACTTGTGGGGCAGACCTCGATCTGGAAGCCATTGCGAGATGCAGGTGCAGATTCCGGTCTAGAAGAATCCATACGGGATCTGCGGCCAGGATATTCGGATCTGCGCTGATCAGGTTCTCGTGATTCACGCGTGACTTCAACTTGTGACCCTGAGTCTGTGACACGGGGCATTGGATGGATAGATACAGGCTACTCCGGAGTACGTACTAAGGGAATCGTTATAGTTACCAACTGGACAGGGAGATTTGAATGGTTATCGTTGTAACTAGTTTGTGTCTAACTCTAGATGTTATCATGGCCTGGTTTTGGTTCAACTGGTCCAAACGACTGGGTCGCTCATCTTGAGAGGCTATGCTCTTCAAAACGGGGTCTTTTCCATTTTACTTGCTCCGGGCTGCTTCATTGATGAGACTACCCTTGATTCCTGCGGGTGTCTTTCAGCTGAAAACGCGGGCCGCTTTCCGGCAATATGGCTTCAACAGCTCTGCTTTGGTGCCATCCAGGCCCGGTAATGCAGAAACTACTCAAAAATCCTTAATGATATGATGCTGCAGAGATATATGTTTGGTAACAGTAAACTGCCCCATGGACAGTTGGAGATGTCCATCTGAACAACGAGCAGAAGGTCATAGCTCAGATAATAAACCGCCCGCTTCCGCAAACTTGGTTTGGTACGCCTTCAAACTAGCCCACTGGCGCAGTTCGTCTTCATCACGATCATGATCACTCAGATAGCTCATTGCTCGCCCCTGTGTCTGGGGGCTGGTGGGAACCTTGGTGTTTGATGGACCTAGACCTTCCAAGCGAACAAGAGTGTCTATAAATGCGTAGAGATATGCTTCGGCTTCCGGCTTGGTGAGGGTATGAGGCCCTACCATGGTTGGGGTGGTTGTGATGGTTGATTGGGATAGGTCTAGTAAGGTTGATGCGATTTGGCGGATTTTAGATGTCTAAACAAGCCATTAGAATTGCACTTCACATTCAAAAGAAAGGTCAAACGTACGACACTTGCGCCGTTAGGCTCCATGTTGATTTCATTGACGGATTGCAAGAGGACAAAAAGATCCCGAATCACGAGTCGTCGTTCTTCGACCATGATCTTACCGATGTGGTCAGTTGGGTCGTCATTGCCGCCTGTTGGTGAAGTGATGGGAGTAGGTTGATGGGGTTGATATATTTTCCAGGCTTCGTGGTGGCTCCAATACTTTTCGACCAGGTACGACCGAGTCGCAAGCTGGCTGGCATATATGTTGGCCTTTTGTATCTCGTACTGAATATGGCGGCGCTCATAGGCGACCGAGTCTTCATAGTCAAGCATCATTTTGACATCCTGCTCTTGGTCCAGTGAGGCGCCTTCCGTCCCGAATAAAGATAATTCCTTTGGGACGTTCGCTAGCGCCAACTTGCTTTTCTGTAAGCACTCATATATAACGACCCTCTGGCGGTCCCAATCAAATATCTGACCTGCACCGAAAGCTGTTTCCCAAGCCGAAATCGGATTGTAGGAGCTGTAGACGCGGACGTTGGCATTGAAGCCTACGAGACGGGAGACTCTATGAGGCGGCTGCTGCTCTAATTGATGTGGGAAGATGTATTCATCATCTATCTCCAGAGGGAGCGGGGGATAACGCTCTGTTGGAGTTTCGGGGGGGACGTGGAGCGCCGCATCGTGAGAGCCCATCTGCTGTAGAGTCCGATAACCGACCAGAGTTGTATAAAATAGGCGGCGCCCGAGTTCCACATCGAGGATACTAGGCGGAGCCTCGCTCAACATATCCTGAGACTGAAAGGATGACGAAGAAGCCGGGCTCGTGGGATCCAATGACGGAAGTCGGGCCTGAGGTGGATTGCAGAGGCCGTACACATGAAGCATGGTCATGCATTCCGCGAGATAGGCTCTACATGATCGGACATTCCAAACATACCCAGAACAGAGACCAAGGAAGTAACTGATCGCCGCGTCGTAGACTGTGGGGGTGCGATCGAGATATCCGGACCCCCGCGCTTGAACAGCAACATCACGACACCGCTTGACCAGCGCGGTAGAATGCGGGAATGCTGCCCTTTCCTCCGGTTTCAAATGAAGTTTTGGTCTTCGCGGGAAGGACGCCACCAGGCACCCGATCATGCCAGCCGTCAATGCTAGGAAGATATTATTGGTGAGGTCCTCTCTCCGCTCGAGGGCAGCACGGTATGTGGGCTCATGAGGGATGGGGACGAGCGGATGGATATATGTAAAGTAGTCATCGACAAGGAGTCGCATTGTGGGCAGAGGGCAGATTGATTCCAGGGATAGTGCGCTTGAGGTGGCCGGAAGGCCGTTCCCCGACAAAGAAGGAGATGGTCGGGGGATTTGGTCCGGTGAAGGGGAGTTCGAGGGACCGTAAGGCGAATCCCCGAACTTGTGCTTCTTGAAAGCTTCGGCATGGCGGTTCGGTGGACCACGACGTCGAGTTGGCCTCTCGTAAGTACAGGGAATGTTCAAGCTGGCGCAGGACCGACACGGAGGACCGCTGGTATCGCACTACCCCACGCTCAACGAGTCAGCCCACGGGGTAACTTTCACAGGCAAGCTCGTTCATAAAAAGGCAGTACGTACCTTCACTTTGCGAATACTGCAGGCATCGCAAGCCTTCTGCAGCCTGGTTCGTTGGTCCATGAATACACAAATGGTTGAGAGGCCGTTTCCATAGCTTTGAGTGCCTTCAGGTGAGAGTCATGGTGGTAGGTCAACAACAGCTTCAGTAGCTGGTGAGCAACCCAATTATTGCATGTTTGAAAGGCAGCAGGTCGACGGACAAAGGAGGGGGGAAGAAAAGGAATCAAGAAGGATTTGAACTTTGAAGAGGGGGATGGCAGTATGAGAGATTTCCGGGACGCTTTGGCTTTGCTTTGGGAAGTATTCTATTTAGAGTTTTCCAGCCTTAACCCTCAGGCAGCCGAAGCTCCCAATCTCTCACCTCTTTCTCTTTCAGGCATCTTGAATCTTGATACAAATTGCATCGATGTGGCTGCAGATCTGCCCTAGCCATATCTGGCATACGGACTCCTGTCCCTAACTCTCATCTGAATTATGAATGCCCTCAATGGACTTGTACAATGTGAACACTCCTGAACCGTCTGGAGAAGGACGATCGGCGGAAATTTTGAGTAACCTATGAGACTACCTATGGAGGGCGTACACGCATTGAACTCTAACTTATCAATGTCAGTGGTGTTGTCTCCGAGTATCACTCTCCAGGCGGATTCCACGACTTTCGAAGCCTCAGAGAATAAAATGGAAGGCATATTGACCCACTCGAAACAGGTGTGTCATGACTCACTGATGCCCGAGTCGTCTCCAGTCAAAGGGTCTTGAATTTAAATGCCCCTGTGGCAGACTGGCAGTGCGGCTTGGCTTCCGGTCGCATGAGAGTCAAGACCGGGATGCCCGGATGATCGTCGACTCGTGGAGATAATTCGTAATTTCACCATACCTCCGGAGTATGACTTTTCCGATACGGCATTTACGGGGAAGATGGCCAAGTTCCAACACGAGAACCCTTGTTGCTGGTGAGATGTATATCACGTGGAATGCATCTCTTCCACGAATGAGAAGCAAGACGGACAGGGAATCATTCCTGAGGGAGGTCAAAAGCGCTACTGTTGCTGTGTTGGGAACTAGGAACTGCACCGAATTCTGAGAGGACGAGTGCTGCAGCCCTTACGAGGCAAGGCTATAGCATAAATGTAGAACCAGATTGGGAGGTCAGCAGAGTCGATGCCTCGTCTCATGTTGGATTGACTTTTGAGGCGTACAGAACTACAGATATCATGCGAGATCGCAGATTAAAAGGGGCATGAGGATGATATCCAAGATTACAGCGACTACCACAAAGTGCCAGCCAAGCGAAGAATTCCAAATCATTAGTTGGTATTGTACATTGGTATCAACTGGAATTAATAAGCAAAGCAACATCGCTGAAACGCCCGGAAAATCATGCCATAGGATCAGTATCGCGGTAGCCCCCTTCTTCATCAGACCGTCCACCCAAGTGAGGTCGTTTGTTTTCAATCTCAACCACCCACAAAGCAGCACCAACAGCTGTTGACATTAAAAAGAACATAGAGAACACGGGTACCAATTGCAGGAGCAGAGCTATCGTTCCAAACCTGCAATTAACGTCAGAAGCCAGTCAAGGGCATGCACAGAAAAGACATAAGCTTACGTGGTATACTGCAATTGCCGTTTCCGGATCCTTTCCTTTCTCTGTTGCTTGGTGAGATCCAACAGTTGAAAGTAGCGCCAATGGTGGAAAGGCCCGCCTCGGTAGCCAGTCAGGATCAGGAACATAGGAGTGCCGGCAACAGGGATGAAATTCAGCGGGAGGAGGATGATAAATTCCAGAATCTGTCGCAGAGAAAAAGGTGAGTAGACCGCACTCTGCGTCGGCTTGCCGAGTCGTTTGACAACATCGTCGCCCTGGGGGTATAACACGCGCGAAGCGGCGACCAGCTCCCCCTGACCCTCGCTCACCAGCACGGCATCAAACATATCCACGAGGGTCTCATCGACGAAGAAGGCCTCAAAAAGACCAGCAACGATAGCCGCGCCTTCTCCCAGAACTAAGAATGCACCACTGACCCATGCGCCGGCTCCTTGAAAGATGGCGAGGAAGGCTACCTGCGGTAGATATGCGAAGAGGAAAAGAATGGTGTAGATGAAGGTGGAGATCAGAACGATTGGTATTAAGCGAGTTTTGAAGAGAGGCCAGAGGAAACGACGTGATGCGAAATAATAGACTCCCTGGTTTGAGCTGATTAGCACTGGGATGCTCAAGGCTGGAGAGAGAGGGAACATACGCGGAGAGGGTAAAGCCAGGCGGCTTTACTAAGATCCAGAGGCATAACTACCGATTGAGTACCAAGAACAAAGCATAAATCTCACCCAGAGAGAGAACGAGAACAAGAGACGAGCGTTGCCTGCTATGATGAAGCTATTATGGAGGGAGTAGAATCAGGCAACTCTGATTGGTGCCTTATCGATAAGCAGGCGGTGAGAAAGTGCTGTATATAAAGCACAATTTTTTTTCCCTTTTACTCTTTTTTTCCTTTTCTTCACTCAACTGATCATCCCTTCCTATTCACTCTGAAGTCCTTATCTCTCAATGGATCATCTGGAGGGGAAATGGAAGGTAAGAAAAGAATTCTCTCCGCCGACTTACCCCAAATTCTTCTTCTCCCTCGTGGAGCGTTTGGAAATATTCTTCTGCGGTACAACCACTTCAACATACTCTGCTATGCTTGTGCAGCTCGGTTTCGAGCCAAATCGACTCGCCTCGATGGATAGTAGAACTCTGTAGAATGTAGTAGTAACTGCTCTGCTCCTGTCAAGACCTCCCAAGGAGGCTGGCAGAGCATGACCAGCAGCCTACTTGGAACTCGAGAGAAAGAACCAAATTGGGTCCCCTCTGCAGCTCAGCCACGGTTGACTCACGTCAATCCACGCCGTAACATTTAATAAGGAACTTGATTCAAGTTACCTTGCTCTCAACTTTGAACTACTGTACGAAAAACAATTGCCAGGTCTCGATAAATGGCCTCCCCTGACTCTACTGAATCCAACTATGCCGTTTTCCGCGAGTGCGTCTCCAGTGTCATCATCGCAAGAAGCAACCAGCACAAGCCCAGCAAAAGACCGAAGCGAAGAGCATACAAGTCAAAGAATGCCAAACGGAAAGACAATAATAATATCAATGCCGAATCTCTGGAATCCTCAAATTCCCCCGCAGCGGAGGAGGAGAACCCGGAAGATTTAGCTGATTTTATCGATGTACCACACGCATCTCCATCTATCTACACATATTATTACCATTACTATACTAACAATAAAAATAACAGTTCATAGCAACAGAAATCTTCACAAACCTCCCACTCCCCCTCCAATCCCTCACCTACTCATCCCTCCAACACTCCCCTTCCCTCTCAAATACCTACCTCACCACTCCCCTCACCCCCCAAACCCTCGAATCCCTCACCAACCCCCTCCCCACCACAATCCCCGACACCCTAACAACATACGGCTACACACCCACCCTCGACACCCCCTCTCTCCTCTCTCGAGCCCTAACCGAGTACATCCCCGCCGTAAACCGTCCCCCGCCTATCTGGATACACACGCGCGCGTCGGCGTGTGAAATCTGCGAGCGGGACTGGATCCCGCTTAGTTATCACCATTTAATTCCCAAGGGGGTGCATGAGAAGGTGGTGAAGAAGGGGTGGCATGATGAGTGGATGTTGAATAGTGTGGCTTGGCTTTGTCGGGCTTGTCATAGTTTTGTGCATCGCATGGCGGGGAATGAAGAGTTGGCGAGGGAGTGGTTTACTGTTGAGAGGATCTTGGGGAGGGAGGATGTGAGGGATTGGGCGACGTGGATTGGGAAGGTGAGGTGGAAGGCTAGATAGGTTTTCTTTTTTTTTTTTTTTTCAAGCGTTACATGGATTCTATATTTTGATATTGTGTCCTTCTATTCAAGGTTGAGTCTCATGGTATCCGTGATGGTCATATTATTGTACAAGGTCTGTAACCAAACACCCAAGATGTGGTGTATATGATTTATACAAGATGTTGAAGGGAATAAAAATACAGGGGAGTGAAGACTAGAGATATCTCTTCTCGGAAATCTCGTCGTAGCATTGGATCTGGTCGCCGATGGCAAACTCTGTCCAGTTTTCGAAAGCGAGACCACACTCGGTGTCTTTGCGCATCTCGGTTACGTCTTTCTTGACGTTCTTCAGGGATGAGATTGAGCCTGTCCTTGTTAGAATTCATTTACATATCACACAGATAGAAGGATGGGATCATACCGGTATAGATGATCTCCTGTCCTCTCAGCACGCGAACTTTCTTGGTTCGGTTGATCATTCCATTCCGTACTTTACATCCCGCAATAGATGTCTTAACTCGTCCCTTGAGCGTAATTTCGAAAACCTGACCGACGTCGGCTTCTCCGGTGACACGGTGAGTTATGAGAGGAGCTAACTGCTCGCTCAGTGTAGCCTTAACGTCGTCCACAAGTTTGTAGATGATGTTATGGTCTATGATCCTGACACCTCTGGACTCTGCCATCCGTGACATGGCAGGGTCAATCGGCATGTTAAAGGAGATAATTTGACCGTTCGCTGCAGCGGCGTGCTCGATATCAAACTCACTGATCGGTCCGACTTCAGAACGGAGCACATTAGCGTAGACCTCGTTATTCCCGACGGCTATGGTCGAGTTCATGACGGCTTCCGCTGAACCACCGACATCTGCCTTGATGACAAAATGGACTGGCTTGGGCCCAGACGGTTTCTCCTCCGCTGTGGACTGATCGTCTCCAGAAGCCTCTCTCTGTCGCTTCTCGAGCAGTTCCCGACGGGCATCGTTGATGGCCGTGGTATCCTCGCCCAGCTTGAGAGTCTCCGACTTCTCTAGTCGATAGTCAACAACATCCTTAGCATGCTGTTCGTCCCCAGCTTGCAAGACCTCGCTGCCAGCCAATGGCTGCTCTCTCCAGCCATCTACCTCTACAGGCGTGCCGGGAGTGGCTTCGGCAATGGAAACACCGGCCTCATTCCTGAGTGTGCGGACACGAGCCCAAGCGTTGCCGGCCACAATGATATCACCTGGTCGCAGGGTGCCACGTCGAACGAGCACGGTGGCCACACGGCCATAGCTCTTTGTGGTGGCTTCAACTACCCACCCTTCGACAACGCCGGACGGGTCGGCTCTGTGATCCAAGACTTCAGAGAGTGTAATGATAGCCTCTTCAAGTTCCAACATTCCCTGGCCGGTCTTTCCACTCACTCCGATCGCCTGGACGTCACCGCCGTAATCTTCCACATTGATACCGTGAACGGAAAGGTCCTGCTTGACCTTTTCCGGATTAATGCCCTCCCTGTCGATTTTGCTGATCGCGACAATAACAGGAACCTTGGCACCTGTAGCGTGCTTTATGGCTTCGATGGTCTGGGGCTTGACGCTATCATCAGCGGCTACCACGAGAACCACGATATCTGTTACGTTGGCACCACGTTGGCGCATCTCCAGGAAAGCCGCGTGGCCAGGAGTGTCCAAGAACGTTATCATTTTGCCGGACGGCATAGAGACGGAGAAGGCACCAATGTGCTGTGTGATACCACCATGCTCCGACGCGACAACTGAAGACTTGCGCAGCCAATCCAAAATGGTGGTCTTGCCATGATCTACATGGCCCATGATGGTGACCACTGGAGGCCTGGGTGGCCAGATTGACTTGTCCTCCGGCTCCGGCTCCGCTGTAAGATCATCCTCGGCGCTCGTGTCCAAGATAGGCTCAAAACCAAATTCTGTAGCGATCAGGCCAGATATTTCGGCATCAAGCACATGACTGTAGGAAACATTTTCAAATCCCATCTCCTCCATCCGCTTGACGAATTGTGCTGGCCGTGTACCAACAACATCGGCAAGGTTTCTCACGCTGATAAACGCGGGGAGGTACAACGGGGTCGGGGCTGAACCTATATCCTTGTTCCGAGACTTTTCTTTCTTCAGGCGCTTTCGCTTTTCATGCCGGTGACGGTGGTCCTCTATGTCAAACTCTTCTCCCCCTTCGGATTCTCGCTGTCGACGACCTTCTCGGCGCTTCGGCTTTGTGTCATATCCAACACGTTCTTCAGAGAGATTCAGCCGATCCAACGAAGACTGATCCCACGACCATGGATCCGCCTTCATCTCAGTTTTCTTCAGCTCGGTTTCATCCACCTTGGATTCCTTCAATCTCGCGGAGTCCGATCGCCACCGATGGCGACGGTCGTCTAGCTCTCCTTGCTCCTCTGTATCGTTTTGTTGGGCGGCAATGTGCTTCCTGAGCGCCGACTCTTTAGGATAAAGTCGGGAATCAAGTTCTCCATCCGTCTTGAACACGTCAGCTGATCTGATCCTGCGGACCGCAGGGGGCCTTTCGACAAACTGCCCCGTGATGTTCGGGTGAGACTCTTCAGGGTTGTCTGAGCGAGTTCCCCTGAAAGCGTTAGAGCGAGACGGTGGCGGGCGTAGAGATAAATTTCGTGGGATTGGTCGCCGTGCTTTGCAACTTGGACAGAGTGCATGCTTGCCGAAACATGAATAGCCACACTCAGGACAAATCCAATCCGTGGAACGCAAGTGCTTCGCCAATCTATAAGAACCATTCACCTCGAACTCCTTATGTGGCTGGAGGTTCAGACTTTCTTTGTCGTTAATGAAGACATAAGGTAGGTCACGCCGCTGGGGAGGCTGATCAACATCCTCGCGCGATTGAAGGCTGGCGTGTAATCGGGCTAATCCCGAATCACTCCGCAGAACGACTTGCGAGTGCAGCGGCCTCTGTGGCCTCGGTCCCCTCTGCGGTCCGGTTTGTTGTTGCCGTTGTTCTTGTCGTTGCTGCTGTTGTCGTTGTCGTCGTTGCTGCCGTTGCTCTTCTTCAAGGGCCGACTTATCTAACAAGGCCTTTCGACTGGCCTGCTCCTCTGGGCTGAGAGCCGCAGGCTGTTGTGTTTGCCTACTACTTCCCCAACGAGAACCGAACTTCGGCGTGACCTTCGGAGAGGCAGAGGAACCGTTTGTGGCATTTGAGTTATTCGAGGAGAAAGGATCGGAAGAGCTGAGACAGGAGGGGGAGGGATGAAAGCAGCGTCGCGTAGGGAGTATGATAGCAGCATCCGGTAGTCGTGCAGCACCTAGCCACTTGACACCATGACGGCGGGAGAGCTGCGAAATATGGAGTCAGTAGAGTCCAGCGCAGGGCGCGATATACGATAGAAATACCTGCACAATGGTCCGCCGGTGCATAATGTCAGGACTCAGCAGCTCAGCTCTCTTGCTCGTTTTCCTCGGGAGCGCAGGAAAAAGTCCGCAGTTCAAGGCGGGAAACCAACGAAACTCACGTGTTGCCCAATCGGAGGCCGGAATTTCCTTCCTCTTTGCGGGTGATGAGGAGATAATTCCTGATAAGCTCCTCATCGCATATTGTTTTCTATTATTTATTGCTTTCCTTCTCTTGTTTCGTTTCTTGTTCTGCCTTTGACCTCTACAACTGCCTTTTATTAAAATAAATAAATTAAAAAAGTCATGGAACCCGAGATTCTGGATCATGCAGCTGGTGATGGAGCCCTGCGCATGGTCAAAGACCTTTCTGCGGGCGCTGCTGGTGGTATAGCACAGGTGCTTCTTGGTATGTGAAGTCTCTCCAGACTTTAATTGTCTTTTCTTTCCTTGTTCAATCTTTTTGCGATGGGCCGCGAAAGCCACTTGGACCCTATCAAGTACCTGAAACCCCTCTGTATAGAAGATGCGGTGCGGGGGTCGCAGCTCGGTTGCTACCAAGCACTATATTATGTCAAAGCTGTCGCTAACTTTACATTCAACAATTAGGTCAACCCTTTGGTTAGTTAACTCGGCGCCAATTTCCGGTCTCCTCAATTAACCCCTCAGATATCGTCAAGGTGCGACTACAAACGACCACCCAATACTCCAGCGCCCTCGACTGTGCCTCCCAAATCCTGAAGAATGAGGGTCCACTCGCTTTCTACAAAGGAACATTGACCCCCCTTATCGGAATTGGTGCCTGCGTACGTCCTCCGCCGACATCCTATCAAAATAATCACTAACGCACACCAGGTCAGCGTCCAATTCGGAGCCTTCCACGAAGCCCGGAGACGACTGGAGGAACTGAACAAGAAGAAATACGCCGACAGCACCCTCAGCTACGGCCAATACTACCTCGCCGGAGGGTTCGCCGGTATCACAAACTCCTTTCTCTCTGGTCCCATCGAGCACGTCCGTATCCGTCTCCAGACCCAGCCACATGGCGCAGGCCGACTATACAGCGGCCCCATCGATTGCATCCGCAAGCTCACGGCCCAAGGCGGCTTCCTCAAGGGCCTATACCGCGGCCAGGCCGTTACATACCTCCGAGAAATCCAAGCCTACGGCATGTGGTTCCTGGCCTTTGAGTTCATGATGAATCAAGATGCAAAACGCAACAACATCAAGCGTGAAGATATCTCTAGTCTCAAGGTCGCCACTTACGGTGGACTCGCAGGCGAGGCCCTCTGGCTATCCAGCTACCCGCTCGACGTGATCAAGAGCAAAATGCAATGCGATGGGTTCGGCGCCCAGCAGCAGTTCCAGAGCATGACCGACTGCTTCAAGAAGACGTATGCCACTGAGGGGGTGCTGGGATTCTGGAAAGGTATCGGACCGACCCTACTTAGGGCTATGCCCGTTTCTGCGGGGACATTCTTTGTGTACGTTTTCCCTCTTCTCACTACCCGGCTTCTTGCTTTCGGAATGAACGCGGTGCTAACTTATAATAGTGTCGAACTTGCCATGAGAGCTCTAGGTTAGATGCGTATTACCCATTTATAGAGAATGATTTTCCTTTTTCACTTTGATATCTATTTCAGTCTACAATGACGAGGAAAAGTTCAGCCTAGGCCTTGGCGATTGTTCTATATATCTCTATCTATACATATATGTACTTCTGTACCTCTTTTGATTTCCTGATGGTTCATTAGAAAGGATGACATATTCGATAATGACCTTTACGACATCAGGTTAAAAAGAAATTGTAGATGTAGATGTAGGTATTAGATGCTACCATGTGGAAGGAGAAACAGAGAATAGGTGCCAAATAATATTTCCTTATTCTGTTAATACAATGACAATGCATATCTATACAGTACAAACCCAATATCAATTCCCAAAACAGACAAGGAAGCCGAGATCCGTAGCATCCGCTCATCTTCTCTTCTTACCCTCATCAACAATTTCAGCAATGGAGGTACCAAGTGTATCGCTACGGTCAAGAACAGTACGGTACTCCACATTCCCTAGCTTCGCCTCTCTCAGCCGCCTAGACTGGCCTGCCTGCCCAGCCCTCCCCAAAACGCCCGCAATAACACCCGCAGAGCGCAAACTATCATCATTCGCGGGAATCGGGTATGTCACTCTCGTTGGGTCCGCGTCCGTATCAATAATCCCAATCGTAGGAACACTGTTTAACCCGCACTCATGTAACAGAACAACATTCTCAATCGGGTTCAAGCAAACAACCAGATCCGGCTTGAGAGCCGCTGCCTGCTCTTTAAGGGTTCCGTTGAACTGCGGTAACTCTTCATCCAGCGCATTGACGACCTTCATCTCGCAGTGGCCGAGGATTTGTTCGCCGTTTGTGAGAGACCCGGGGATCCAGCGCTCGAAGATGTGGTAGCCCCCGGCTAGCTCTGCAGCGCGGACAACAGAGCGCTTTTGGCCGTCCCGCGTGCCGACGAAGAGGATCAGGCCACCGCGCGCGGCGACTTCCTCGACGACTCGGGCGGCACGTCGGAGGTATGCGGCTGTGACATCGAGGGAGATGATGTGGATGTTGTCGCGGATACCGAAGATGTAGCGGGAGTTCTGGGGGTTCCAGCGGGAGGTTGAGTGGCCGAGGTGGGTTTGGGCGGCGAGGAGGAGTTCAAGGGTAATGTCGCGGGGATGGGGAGGGTTGGTGATGATGTCCTCTGGGTTGTAGGGCATTGAGAGGTCGGTGCCGAGCCTTTGGAATTGGGATCCTAAGTCGTGTTTGTTAGTTGCTTGGTCTGGTGGACAGGAGAGAGTATAACATACGTCGTGTCTCTTTCTGCTTGAAGACTTTGTAAGCAGCGCGTCTCATTGATTGTGCGGCTGTGCTGAATTGTAGAGCGTCTCCTGTTGGGACTGGAATCACGGGTTCTTCAGTGGGAGTCTGGACAGCAGTCTCGATAGGTGTTGATATCGGTGTCTCGACTGATGAAAACCTTCTCAGGTTGTAGGCCTGGCGGTTGAGAGCGAGGAGCTGGCGGCCTTCAAACAATCAGTATGGATATTACCCAGATTTTCCAAATAACTAGAGTCAGAAGCACTCACTCTGCCGCACACATAAATGCCTCACTATCATATTGTCTGGTGCTGAGGGAAAGACTTGGGGTTCAACAGCTTCTCTCGCAGGAGTTGGTTTCTTCCGCTGAACTTTTGATCTTGGCTTGGCATAGGTAATGGTGCCTGAGGCATATGGACTAGCCTAATATGGCTTCCTACAAATTTACGACTATTATCTACAACTAGGTATAGGTAAAGTAATTTGGCAGAGGGTCTTTCTAAGTGCTCTTCCATATTCCATACTGTTTAAAGTCACTGCTGAAAGTGTACTAGCTTGCGTGGGTTGAGTTTTCAGAGGTCCCCATGACACCTACTCGTGATCGATCTGACTTTCATCAGAATTCTGGGAATATCATCAAACCTAGGAGCATATGGAAGCAGATTTCTGAGTTCCTACATCTAAGTGCTTGACTAGGAAGCCGCAGAAGGAACTACTATATGTCCAGTCCGAGCGATAAGTAATGAGCCTTGGAACGAATATTCTTCGACATATATAGAAACAGCATCGGTATCATAATGAAGCAAGTAATAGATCCACATAGTAAGAGACAAAAGAACAACTTAAGAAATCATAAATGACCCGATCATTCTAACAGGCCCGAAAAGAGATCAATACACGATGATAAGAGAAAATAAAAATCCATCCAATCATAAGCTCATAGGGCCAAGTAGTGATGGGGAATAGTCGTACGGCTGTAATCACAGAACTCGTCGCTTATTTCTTGAAGAAACTGCCAAGGGAGTCCATCTTTGAAGAGTGGCCGGACTGTTGAGAGCCACCGTACTGGGAATCACCGTAGTAGCCCTGCTGGTTGGAGTCTTCCTTCTTGTCCTTCCTGTTCTTCACGGCATCCTGGGCGATGCTTCCCACGATCGCACCACCGATTGTGCCGAGGAATCCGTGGTTGACCTTGTGACCGGCAAAGGCACCTGCTAGACCACCAGCAACGGCACCGCCGAGGCCACGCTCACCATCTTGGGCTCCGCCGGGGGCGTCTTGACCGTATCTGCGAGACTGTCAGCTGCTGTTTTGCTAGATGTGGAGCGAAAGATAGAGGAACATACTGGGACTGAGACTGAGGTTGTCCGTATTGGTCCTGGCCATGGTGCTGCTGCTGCTGCTGACCGTACTGGTCTTGGCCGTACTGGTGCTGCTGCTGGTGCTGCTGCTGCTGCTGACCGTAGTAGTCTCCGGTAGAACCGCGTTGGCTATCGTGCTGAGGGTTGTACGACTGATCGTATTGACCTTGCTGGCCGTAGCCCTGCTGGGAAGGGTATCCGCCCTGCTGGGGATATCCACCCTGCTGGGGATATCCGCCCTGTTGGGGGTATTGGTTTTGTTGGCCGTAGTAGCCCTGTTGCTGATCGTAGGGTCCAGACATAGTGTATGAGAATAAGTGTTGGAAGGGATAATCGGTTCAAAAGTAGTAGTTACTTGATGAAGTATAGTGAGGAGTGATGGATGAAGAAGGGAACTTTGAACCGTGGGTTCAAGGTCCTTCTTATAGTAGGATGATATTTAGCTCGTGGACAACCCCACCAAGGCTGAGAAAAGAGAGATATGGCGCCAAGTCCGACAATACACACTCGAAATACAGTCATCAAACGGGCGCAGTAGCAAAAAGTGCTCTGGATTCTACGAGTTCCGCCTGAATCATACTAGGCTGCCGTTTTCCTCTTTACCAGATGGCGGTGGGGTTGAACTTTCAACTTTGGTGTCGTGGAGTGGCTGAGCGGCGAGCCCCTCATCTCATCTTCTCTGTCGGAGACTGTGCCGCAGGGCTGAGACATGCCGCTCAGCGTGCGAACTCACAAATCCGGCCAACTACAGGTCTTCGATCAACGCACAGCTTTCTGGATTGGGCAATCCACAGGGGATTCCGTCTCTGCAGGAAGATGAGGGGATGGCAGGATTCGATTCTCGCGCCATGTTATGCAAGCATGATTAAATTGAAGCGCTGAGTGTGTCTTCATCCGGCTAATGCCGGTGACGTGAATGCAATTCCTTCGCATTACGTACCTGTGCCACTGCCATAGCCACTCTGTGGCTCAGCAATCAACTTTCCCCTTCCATATCGAATCTGCCTGCAGACAGACGGCGATCAACCACGGATAATATGGGAAGTATCTTGCGCTCTTCTATTAATATCTTTTCGACTATCCACGCCTTCGAAAAGCTTCGCTCTCGCTTCCATGCGAACTGTTATCAATCACGGAGTGGCTGAAGCAGGTCCAGACTTCGGTAATACAAACAGGCAACTACGTTTTGGAAACCGAACAGCTGCCGAATTCCGCCAGCCTTATGAAGATGGGGCAAAGTGTTTTTGAGGAGTAAATTTTTATAACCAAGATGAGAGACTGTATATGTACATCAACATAAAAACGGACCCAGTATTAAGTACATAGGTTTGAAGACTTAACAAGACACCCATATGACGCCGCAACCCCGAGTTGGTAAACTACAAGGGAGATGGAAGATAATGACACCAGATGCCATGCAATAGCGAAATGGCTAGTGAGATCGGACCAACCAATTTATCGAGAGACAGAAAGCGGGGGAGCAAGAACAATCACAGAGTGGGACGCTCAAGATATCTATATGATCGCACCTTTTCCTTCCCAGCCCGATTATTCACCGCCTAGTGAGCCAGCTCTTCCAGCTTCGCGTCGTCTGTTTGGCAGCCGTCTCAGCGTTTTCAGCGAGAGTATCCAGCTGTCCGGGAGAAGTAGCGGAGGGACTGGCTTGGCTCAGCTTCGGATCAGCTGCGCTGAGGGCCTCTAGCACTCGAGGCTTATTGCTTTCCACATTCCCAGCGGCGGCGTTGGATGATGGAGTCTCCTCGGTCTTCAGCCCGCCGAACAGCATCGCCTTCGCCTTATACCATGGCCGCTGAGCCTTCTCCTCCTCCCGCTTCTCCTTGACGATTTCACCGATCTTTTCCTTCTTTAACAACTCTAATTGTTCCAATGTCGCGGACCCGTTCACAGCCGCCGTCTGGGCATCGTGCAGTGTCTTTAGTTCCTTCTCAATCCACAGTTCGCGCTGGCGACGGTTGTATAGTGTTAACGAGATCATGGAGTAAACAGTAAGCGCGCCGCAGATGCCTGTAGAGTCCGTTAGCTCTTTGTCCCATCTTCCCCTGTTCGTCGGATACAGCTTTTGACTCCTGCTATTGCGATCCATAAATTAAGAGAGGGATCATACCTGACGCGGCAATAAGCGTGTATACCATAGTCTTATGTGCTTTATTCGCGAACCGCCTCCCGAAATCAACCGCCTGATCCATACGCGAAGTAGACTGCGCTATCCGAGCTGCCCGGGCCTGTGCTCGTAACCGGTCAACCTTGTCCTTCGGTGTCTCCTGTCTGTTGTTGCCTCCGGATCCATTGTGTTGCGAATTCGGGCTCGACTTGGACCTCGAGTCCGCTAGAAATCCGGGGAGCTTGTAAGGGGCAGCACTCGATTTCGAGCTTGCGTAGGGGCCTGTGGCCGTGAATCGGGTTGCGTCTGCGGCGGATCGGGACATGGTGGTCTGAGGGCGGAGGGAGAAGAAAACGGAGAGAAAGAAAAAGAAAAAGAAAAAGAAAAGGCCGACCTGGCAGCCCAATGAATGTTATCTGCTGGTACTGATCATGAAAAGGGAATCGATAAGGGGAGTGCAGCGCCGATACCTATGATTGAGGAATTGAGCATACGGGAAATTTTCAGCCGAACTTCCAACCAGAGGTTGGATGATGGGATGACCGCCACGACTTAGTTTGGCCACGACTTTGTTTGGCCAAGACTCACTCCATCCATACTAAATGTCTACAACCACCACTTACACAAGAGTCAAGACCTGTCTTCTATTCAATTCACCTGGCCATATATTAAAAAGATACATAAAATGTCACAAAACAACAACGACAACAACGCACCCGATCTAAACACCATCCTCAAAACCCTCTCCGCATTCTCCAACCAAACAAATAACCACCCTCACCAACCACATCCCCAGGAAACTACTACCACTACCACTACTACTGCTACTGCTACTACTATCCATGACAATGCCAATGACAATGACAATAGCTACGAACCACCAGATATACCACAACCCCCTCTCCCACACCCACCCCAAACTCATAATCTCCCATCCTACCCAAAAGCGAAAGACTTGAAAGCAAAAGACCCCTCCCCAACAATAACAACGTGGCCCGCGGCCCTCAAACAAGTCATGCGCACCGTCGCCGCAAACGAAGACATCCAGCGGCGCATCCGATTCCTTATCCACCGCCAGCACGACCACGAGAAGCAGTGGTGGCGCGGGAGAGAGGCTTTACTGCAGAAGCAGAGATCCAGGAAGGAGAAGAAGAGGGAGTTGGATGAGGTTTTGTATGTTTCTCTTTTTCTCTTCCCTCCTCTTTATAACATACCAGATTCTTTTGTATGGATGATGTAGGAGAGTAGGAGAGTGGAATTGGCGTTGTCTAATAACTGAGAACAGACGATCTGTTGGTGCACCGGTTGACGAGAAAGATGTTTCTGTAACTATACCCCACCCCCTCCTAGTTAAGGTACAGGCTTAGATACTAACGTCAAAACAGACAGCCGAGGAAGACCTGGCCGAAATCCAGAACTACGACGCAAAGGTCTACAAAGCGTCGAAGCAGATGGCAGACGCCATGCTTGCTGAACTTCGAGGTTTGAATGTTCCGCTCTTCTGTGTCAAGCGGGATCTTGTTACGGATGAGGCGGATAATGATATACATTCTTCAGGCCATGGTCGTGGTACGCTGGAAAAGCAGGATCGTACTATCTCCATAGATGAATTATCAGCTCTCCAGCATCGGATGCTGGAGTTGTTACAGGACCTTTGCAGGGAATGAGATTCTGGGTATTTAGGTCTTAATGCACTGTGATACTACTACTCTATGGAACATTTCCCGAATACTAGATACGTACTACTACTCCTACTGCTATGTACCTAGTTGTAAACTCATTAATTGCTCATACATAATCTCATGGTGTGAATTATCATTATGTACACCAAGTTACCCTCTATTCATGTTGCCTAAAAATAAATGCTCCTGCTTCTGAATCATGTATGCAAGCAAATGACAGTCCTGAAACACCCCGCAAAGCTTAACCGACTCAAGATAAACCATACTGTAAGGAAAAGAAAGAAGAAAGAGATAAAGAAGGAGCCACATGGTCGACACACTATAACTAGGAAAGAACACCATACAATGCAAATCAGCTGTCACCTCACCACCCAGAATAAGGATTGGACCGAGACTTTTGTTCACAGGATCGTTGTTTCTGCTCTCTTATCAGCCACAGCGACTGCAACCGCAACTGCTGCACCGAAAATGGCGCTCTCTGGGGCAAGCTCCAAGCGGATGCAGGAGGTTTTATCAGAGGTCTGGGAACCCTTGGACGAGTTGGTCTCCTGCGTAAGTTGGTTGAGGTAGGTCTGACAGCGGTCTCGGAATCCTGGGTACTTGTTGATGACACTGCCGTCACACGCGATCGACAGGCTTTGAGGGTTGCTTCCGCTCTCTGTTACCGTTACCTCGCGGGGCTCCTTGCTTGACGACGGCCAAGGGGGGGTGTCCGGGAATTCAGCTTCGTTGCGCAGGCACCACATGCTGTGAATTGCGGTGGCGAGGTATCCCGCTGCTCGTTTGGAGACGGTTCGACACACCCTCAAGAGGAATTGCAGGTCATCTGATGATGGTGGGCTGGAGAAAGTATGCTCCTTTTGGAGAAGAGCGGCTGACGCTGTGAGGAATGGCGATGTATCGGCTTCAATAAAGGCAACGATACTGGTGTCCAATGAGTAGGCGTCTCGCATAGAATGGGGTAGCTCTCCTCCAAAGAGGTATGAGACCTCGATAGCCTCGACAATGATGAGTCGGACAATTTCGCCCAGGTAGCGTCCAGTGGCCATGTATTCCAGCGGTTGGTAGTCAGGCCTAAGGTGGGTGCGATTGAGAATCTCATCCCATCGGGTCATTGGTAAGACTCCGCCACCAAACATGCTCATTTCGCTGTTGATGATGACCTGCTTCGCATAATCGAACCAACCGGGCGGTCTCGTCCCGAACTTGCTCAACCCGATGGCGTGGACAGGGAAATGTATGGCCACATTTGTCCCAGTCCCTAAGATCAGTGACATGCGGGTTGCAGGATCAACGTATGCTCGCGAAAGCAACGTAGCAGAGCTGTCGTTTACAATCGCATCCACCCGCACATTGAGGTTGCGCTTCTGACATGAGTGAACGATAAGAGCTCCTAATTCCTGCCCGACAGTGCCCATGGAGCACAAGAATCCTTTACCCATGTGGATCACCAATCCACTGCTAATAGACGTCTGTTCAATCGGAAAAGACCATGACAACCCCATGGAAAGGGGGGCATCTTCGCGTCCGTAGTTCGTGCCGACCTCGCGCAGCATTGATTCAATCTTTTCGGCCATCCAGTCGAAGAATGAAGTCCCCTCCAGCTGTTTCACCTCGCTGTCAATAGGGGACGATGATACACGGAGAATTTCCATCTTTCCCTGACCACGCAGCTCGATCAAAGCCACCCGCATCGTCGAACCGCCAACATCAAGAGCGAGGAATGTCCCTACTTCTTGGCCGGACGGTAGAGCGTGGTTATAGGATGGCAGCATACAGATTGGGCTGGAGTCCAGACCTGTCTTGAACTGCTCACGGATTCTCTCTGACATTGTGATCATGTTTGGCAGAGTCAAGGGTGTCACGAACAGGCGGTCGATTTCATTAGCAAAGGCATTGAGAGCCCGCCGTCGCCAGAAAGCAGCATGAGATGATTTTCGTCCCCTACGTGAAGGGTCACGGAACAGTGAAGGGAATAGTAGCATTGCCTCCAGTGCGGCGACGATATTCGAGAAGAGTGCCTGCATCCTATGCAGGACCTTGGCTAGAGGGGTCGACATGGCTAGGGAGATGTTGATCGGGGACTTCCCACTTGGAATCGAAGGGTTGAAAAAAAAAAAAAAAAAAAGGCCGATCAAAACTGATAATGCAGAGTGAGGTCGATGGTCAAAACAAGGTTGATATAAGCTTATCAGGCGCGCATCGAATGATTTAGATAGCCATAGAGACGAAAGTCGGAATATTAAGGACGCTGAAGAATCAGAAGATCGCAGGTAAGATGAACAGAGACCGTTATCCAAAGCTGGAGTTAAAGTAGTAGTGTATGAGACCTCAAGGTAACACCACAGAGAGTCTGCGCCAGCAGTGGGACTGAGTGAGGGTAAGGTGGTGGAAACTTGGAAGACAGAGGGTCAGCAAGACAACGACAACAATAATGCAGTGTCAAGACAGGCTGAAACGGTCTTGCTAACCCAAAGGTATCCTCCGTGGAGAGATGCAAGAGCAAGGGCTTAGAAGCAGGATCTGATAGTGGCCGGTGTGGATGCGGTTCGGCGTGGTAGCAGGGAATTGTAGTATTATAATTGATTAGTAGTCGTATCAAATTGTCCACCCCGGAGTCTTTGGGTTAGTTTAAGACTGGTAATAATCAATTGGTTGTGCACTGGTGCAGTCGATGGGACATGGACGAAGGCCAGAGGCATGGATCAACACGCGTTCATTCTTGGTTGACCTCACCGGGGGGTTGAGAACAGTCAATCTTTGCACTCGGAGAGAAGACTATACAAAAGAAAATGAGAAGAAAAGAAGCAGGAGGCAGGAATTCATCCCTCCATTCTCAATCAGTCACTGATGAGCCTAGAGGTGGTACTGATCACCTTTGCTCGCTGTGCCTGGTCATGTATGGTATTTACAAAACACTGAAGAATGCGCTTGTGGATCACACGCTACTACTACCTTACCAAGCAAGAAGTCTTGATATGCTTTTCCCCCAAAAGGAAGGAGAGACTGATCCCTACTACAGCTTTACTCGGTCTATTAGCCTATAGGCATTTGGTCCATAACTAACGGGATCAACCGGGGGACTAAGACTTTATATTCGCCAAGTCAATGAATTGGAAGAATCAGTCTGGAACTCGAAGACTTCGAGCTCAAAATTGAAGAATGCGTGGGCCACGTGAACATGGACCGTCAGAGTTGCATTGATCAAAAATACAGAACTGTTACACGGAGTACATTCATCCACTCTCCCTTCAACAATGAAGGGGCAGAAATACGGTATAAATATTGTATGGTACTTCGATTTCCGAGACTTGGAGTCAGCCTCAGCCGAGTTAATTACCGGGACTTGGCTTTCTTGGGGTAGTTTGGTAGCACGCAATGAGACATGGTTCCTTATCCATAGCATGATTCATGGCCAGATGTGTCTAGTAGCACTAGTAGTACTGTTCGATTAATCTAATCTGAGGCAACTGGGAACTCGAAGATGGTAAGTTGCAGCATTTAGGTATGTGACAGTGGTGGTGCAACGGTGGTAGTCGGTCTAATGATTAATCACAATTGCGGGAACTGTTACACCCGTCGGCCACCGCCCAGACTTTTGATTGCTTCACTTTATTTCAAGGTATATCGCCGGAGTCATTCCTGAGTCCTGATGAATCCTGAATCCTCATCCCCGGGTTTCACTTTCAACCATACCTCTCGGTGGCTATATTCCGGAGTATTAAACCCCCTACCCCTCATCCCTTCCTAGACCATCTTGGAACTATTCCCTCCTTCATTCCAATCATTCCAATCATTCCAAATCCGCTGCCAAGACGAGCACGTCTTGAAACCAACCATGCCCACGCGATTCAATTGCCTGCCCAGACTCACACTCACTACCCTCAAGACTTTAGACCGACCGTAGCATCCGGGTCTCGGGTTGCCCGAGTCGCACACGCCTCACACAATGTATGATTCTGTCTCTCATCAAAGGCAATTTAGCATAATCAGGAAGCCCCGTTGCTCTCGTCCTGGAGACTTCCATGCAGCTGTTCTCATGTCAAAAATAGTAGTAACCATATATCTCTAGTTCCTATAGAGCGGTCTGCCAGGTGGCTAAATTATGTATAGAGCGGTCTGCCAATAGGGTTGTCGTATTTGTGACGGTCAATACCTCTCTCGTCGTATACACTTCTGTGATTTGACCTATAAAATCTGAACATACAAAGCCACGAAGACTATAGCGCCCATACAAGAAGCAAGCAGAGCAGGAAACTGAGAAGAATCCTAATATATGGCTTGCCCTATCCTCAATATAATAAACATAAATATTTACTAACTACTGTAGGGCATCAAGAGATTGGCTAACGATTCGTTGATAAGTTCAAGGTTTCGACTCGTCCCGCAAGTTGCATGTGCCTGGAAAGGAGAAACAAGTCTATAGGAGACATTCACAAAACCAACAGATCGGACACCACCAGGCTCTTGTTCACGAATATCGCCAGAACTGGATACTCCGGGCAAAGGATTGCGACTATACTTCGATTCTGAATGGTTGATTGCGCACAGGACTCGCAACATGATATTGAGTCTCAGAGCTCGATAAACGCCATTCGGCTAAGGGAGCGCTGAGGGCATCAACGTCTACTCTTCTGCTGCCGAGTCTGCTTCTGTACTGCTACAGGTGGGTTTGACTCGCGTGTGCGGCTGATATATATCCCTCGTCATCGCTGTTTCAGTAGGAGCTCATTACGTTAGAACTAGAGCACGACATTCGCAACTCCGACCTCGTAGAATTTAGATAGCCTATCTATCTTTTAGGGAGAGAATTCCGTAGATGGCCGAGGCCACTGCCTGGTTCGAGCATAAATTGAGCGTGGATTTTGGACCTTTAAGCCTTTAAACCTGTCACTCAAGGGGTTCCCTCAGTCATCCGGCGCATTTCCGTTCACCTGAAAATGTAGTTCGTCGCAGACTTGGGAGTTGCGTTGGCCCACGCCATCATCAGCTTGGCCAATCAGTACCTTCTGGTGCAGTTTAGCGTATCAACCTTGACATTGCTTCAATATTGGCGCGGGCTGCAGACGACCTTTCGACTGATGACACTCAGCTGTCGGACACTATCTCCGCATTAAGAATAGGCATCTCAACGGGTATCGCTGGCGGAAGTCGGGGGAAACCCAGTCTGTGGAGGATGTGTGGAATGCAACCCAGGATATAATCGGAATGGGAAAGTTCAACTTGCTCGACGCTGTGGCTAGCCTAACCATATTCAGAGCAATTCCAGCGGATATTATTGACTTACTGAATGGATACACCAACCAAAAGCTCAACTCTATTAACAACACGAAAGCCTTGTTGGATGACCGTGAGTATATACCCAGCTAAGGAGAAGGGAGATGCACCGTATCCTTTCAATAAGAATGACTTCAGGGCAGCCATCTATGTCTCGAAATCGTTGAAGTACGGAAAAGACGGAAAGAAGCCAGTTATTCTGGTGCCAGGAACTGCAGTTCCTTTGGGAACGACTTACTACTATAACTTGGCAAGCTAGCAAGTGCTGCGGATGTGGTCTAGTCAACATACCAGGATCTTCCTTGGCGGACGTTCAGATTAACACGGAGTATATTGCATTTGCAATCAACTTCATTTCTGCAGTTACTCAGTCCAATGTTGCTGCCATCTCCTGGTTTCAGGGTGGCCTATATAATGGTTTTTCAAGTACTGGCCGTCGACCAGGGATGGGTGTGTCCAACAACCATGCGTAGACCGTCTATGCTTTCCAGTCTGCCTGGCAGTGGCGCTTACTTGCACTAGGAGACGCTGTACAATTCCCTGAGCTTGGCTCTGGCTGCAAATCCGTCGTCGTGACGGGCGCAGGTTCCGAATCAACACTGGGAGAAAGCCATGCTCTCTAGCTTGCATATGACATTGCTCGTGGGTGCCAAGGAGTAAATGCACCAGTCTCCAAAATAGTCCGTTGGAAATTGATTATGAGTGGATAAACAATAATGACCGAAAATCTAGTGGGAGACCAAATCAGATCTTGGAGCCTGGATTGAGCTTGATTGAGATATGCTCATAGAGTGGATCATTCGTCATGTAGGGCAGTAATATCGCAATCTGATGATCTTCACGGGCTATTCTTTAAAATCAATGTCGCTTGTCGATGGAAGAATCTGATGACGCTGTGACTCTGAGAGGTTGCGAAGTTCCTGTAAGGAGACTCATCACGTGGCTGACGTACTCGAAGTCTTCGTTAACTTCAACTTTCCCCTTCGAATCCCAAAGTTCCGCAATGGATACCGAAACAATGCGATGTCTCATATCAGATGATCACCACGACTTCTCGGACTACTATGTTAGTATGCGATATTCGCTTATTCTGCGATGTCCGACTGCTTCCTATAGATCTGATACATGAGTCAACCTCTCAGACACTCAGATGGAATCACAGAGTCGAAATGAGATGCATGAGGGATAGACTAGCGGGCTAGTTGTCTTAGCAAGAAATCGTTCATTATTGATTGCCACTATCCTGATGGACACAACGCTGCAATTCTGCAAGTTATCATTTGCCAACCAAAGGCTAGAACCCCAGGCGGCACGGTTCGCTCGTATTGTGGACGCCTCCACGAGGCTTTCGTCGCGTTCAATTTCTGTTTCAGAAGTTGAGAACTCCGGGTCAATCCCGAGTCGACTCGCCAAGGCCGCGCAAGCCAGTCTCGTCTCAGTGGTGGAAATAATCAGTCACACTACCGTATAGTATACGATTTGGCTTTTTCTGTCAGCCAAACTCGTGAAGATATCTTCCCAAAATATCTACAGACCTGACCCGGCAACTAGGGACGATGAGCTGAGCGCGGCTGAATTCTTTCCCAACTCAAAGAATGAGCTCAGCCGACATCACGTATCCGATTTCCTAATAATATATTCTTCCGAGTTCAACTCGCTAAAGATGTCAAAATTGGTTTTTTAGGCTCAGTCACTCCACTCAGGATGCTGCCAAGAGCGCCCGCTCCATTCGATCGTCAGCTTCCATATCAGCTCTTGCGTTGTCACTGGCCATATATTTTCTGCGGAGATTGCCTCGTTGCCAATGCGGGTTGCGGAGCCTTTAGCCGTTTCTCCTTTCCTAACTACTTTACTTTGCCCGACATCTCTTTCGGCTCTGGTCTTTTGACCAACTTCAGCGGGCACGCTGTGACTTGGTTTCCTTTCCTTCTGTTCATTATCTTTCATCTTAGTCCTTGAGGCCGGTGCTGCGCAGACGACTGTCTATATGACCCAGTTGTCCTGAGTGATATCTCTTTCTTCGTGTCTATAATTCTTTATATACCTACTTCAGGGAGATTCCTTCCTAGCCACTCATTCAATATGTTGTTCTCCGCGTTTCTGCTATCTCTTGCCTTTGGCCGTGTCTTTGCGGATGCTGACAACGACGATGATCTGATGTCTTTTGTCACGGTATGAATTGCGGCTGTTGTAGTGCTTCGCTTGCTAACTAGTCCAGCTTCCGAAATTACGAGCGTTGAAGTTCGACATCGCCTACCATGACCGGGAGGCTGTAGCCCCGGGGTACTGGTTCGTTGCGCCGTACGGGATTATCGATCCTGAGGTTCCTACCAAGCAGTGGAAACCATGCCAAGTAGGACCGTATATTTACGATGCAGATGGAGTACGTACCGGACTTTCCGAGTCATAAGGCTCAGCTAACGTTGTAGATTCTCGTCTGGGCCGGATCTTGCATGTTTGACAACCGGAACGTTTTCGATTTTAAAGCGGCCAACAATATCGACGGCGAGTCTCACCTGTCGTTTATCTTGCAGCGCCAGTACCAAGATGACGGCACCGATAAGGGTTACGGGTATGTTTTGGATCAGCACTACGAGCAGCAGTACAAAGTTGGTGTTGTCAACGACCTAAGTGCGTTTAATATGCACGAGTTTAATGTCCTCGATGGTGGAAAGTCTGCTCTGGCTTGCTTGTACAAGTCACAGAACACCGATTTGTCTGCGCTCGGTCGGCCTGAGGAGGACAGCTGGATCGTGGCTGGCGGCCTGCTCGAGCTGGACACCAAGACCGGGGAGATTTTGTTTGAATGGAGTTCGTTCAACAATGTTCTAGTCAACGAGTCCGTGAAGGTCCACACCGATTCCCCGGCGTCTGGCCATCCGGGTTGGGATTATATCCACGTCAACTCTGCTGATAAGAACTCGGTTGGCGATTACCTGCTGTCGGGCCGATTCGCGAGTACGGTCTACTACATCTCCAAGGAGGGCGAAATCGTCTGGCGGCTAGGCGGGAAACTTTCCGATTTTGACATGGACTTCACCTTTTCCAAGCAGCATCATGCGCGGTTCGTGGAGTCCAACGGGACACACCATCTCATTTCTATAATGAACAATGCCTCGGACGAGGGGGAGAACGAGGAGGATGTCTCGTCCGCTCTCTACGTGCAGATCGACACCACCGCCTCTCCGATGACGGCGACTGTGGCCAAGCGTATTAATCGACCGGATGGTGGTCTCACTCGGCTGCGCGGTAATGTGCAGGCGCTGCCTAACGGCAACACCTTTGTCGGCTGGAGTGAGCGCGGCTACCAGAGCGAACATGACCCGGACGGCAAGCTTCTCATGGAGGCCAAGTTCGCTTCGACACGCTTCTCCTCGTATCGGTCGTACAAATATCCTTTCACGGGGCGGCCGAAGACGCCGCCGGATGTGGTCTCGTCAGTGTACGGCACAGACGAGACGGACCTGACGACTATCTTCCATGTAAGCTGGAATGGGGCGACGGACATTGCCTCGTGGAAGTTCTACGCAAGGTCTGCGGACGACGGCGTCCCAGTGCCGATTGGCAACACCACGAAAACCGATTTCGAGACCATGTACATTGCCGGCGGGTATTTGAACTGGGTGTCTGTTGAGGCAGTGGATAAAGACGGCAACGTGCTGGGCACGTCAGAAGTTCACCAGACACAAACACCCAGCAACTGGCGTCTCGCCGGGTTCCAAAGCGAAAGCCAACCGCAGCCGGATAACCCGTCGATCACGTACTCGACCAAGGAAGAAGAGGAGGAAGAGGAAAAAGAGGAGGACATGGAGGATATGGATATGGATATGGATATGGAAATGGATACGGACTCGCAAGTTGACCCCGAAGAAGCCGCCAAAGCCGTGGTCAAGGCGTACGAGATGGTGCGCGGCGTGGGCGGATTCCTGATATTCCTTCTGGTCGCCTGTTCTCTAGGCGGGCTCCTGGCGGGCATCTACTACCATCTTCGACGCCGTCGCGCACGGGCATACTACGAAGTTCCGTCGGACGAGGCCGAGCGCCAGCCCATGGCGTCTACATAACTGCTTGCAGCTTGACAGCTTCACTTCGTGTATTATGAATTACGTACATACTTAATTTTAGACAACCCCCTCAATTGCATACTGTTTCCGGATAACAGATGAAACCCTGAACCTGCAAAGCTATTGGAAAACCACTCTAAGAACCCTGAGAGCCTTAACCGTCCCCGCCAACTCCCTCGCCATCATCTCATCCTCACGCACCTGCATCGCAACCGGATCCATAAGCTCCCTCTCCAGCTCCCGTTCAACACTGCGCACCTCATCATCCTCAAACCGATTACAGCTCAACCGCACCCTCGCAAACCTCAACCCCTTCCCATCCTTCTTCTTCCTTTCCCGTCCCAAAATCAGCACAGGCAACGACCATGCTTCCCCAACACTCAACTCAATCGGCGCATCAAACACCCTCAAATCCACATGCACGGCATTCAACTCCTTGAACGAATTCGCGACTCTTTCGCAAAGCATAAACCAGTTCCTGTCACTTCGGAACTTGATCTCTCGAAACAGTTGCATGCGTGGCTCGTTGTACATCATGTGTTTGAGTTCAACGTGGTTGATTACCGCTTGTACCTGTTTCGGTACGGTATCTAGGAACCGGGCAAGGGATTTTGGTGATGTAAAGACGAATTGGGTGCTTGCGTAGAGGGTGTATAGAGTGTCGATGAAGAATTGTTTGGAAGTGAAAGGGAGAGCAAGTTGAGTCTGCCATGCTTTCTTCTTCTTTGTTGTTGTTTGGAGTGGTTCACGGACTCGTCTAGGGCCTGCTTTGGTATTCGGTCTGAGTGATTTACTGCTGGAGGGGTTCTCATTCTTATTCTTGGTCTTGGTCATGGCTCTTCCATTTTGGACTTGGGTTGAGCTTTGTTTTGAGTATGGGAGGCATGTCTGGTGCTGGGTGTTTGGGTCTCGTGGTGCGAGTTGGATGTGGTATAGACGGTAGAACTGGTTCTGGGTGTCTTTCTGACGTACGACTTGAACGCGCTGAGGGGGGAAGAGATGGCTGTAGATCTGGTTTCTGATTTCTGGAGGGAGATCCATCCCGGTGACTTTGAATAATTAAGAGAAAGTTGAATGGTTAAGAAAGTCGCAGGTGTGCAGAAACTCGTGGACTTTATAGATGTGTATTTATAATGTAACACAAATACCAGCACCAGCACCAGCCACAGCACTAGCAGTCACTGTTCAACCCACTCAAGCTTAATTAAAGATGCACAGCTTCACTTCTTTTCTTTTCTTGTCCACCACCACAACCACTGGCAGTCCACGTAACGCCCATGTCGATCCACCACTACCAGCAACGCCCCTATTCCACCCTCCCCTCCTCACATTCACCTTCACCTTCATCTCATCCCCGTCCTTCACACCCCCCAATTCCTCAATCCCAGTACCACCGCTCGAACTTCAAAATCCTCCCGTTCGTCTCCATAATCGCCATCGGCACAGCGTCATACGTCTTCCTTGCCAGATCCCGCGCCTCAGCCCGTCAAGCCCCGAGATCTCAACAATAAATCCCGCCACACCGTCAACTCAATTCAACCCAATTCAATTTAAAAACCGCAACAACAACAACAACAATAATAACAAAAGCAAAAAAACAACAATGTCTCCCTCCACAACTCAAACCCCCCGCTTCTCCCCCTCAGACACAACAGTCGTCTTCCTCCTCGGCGGCCCCGGCTCCGGAAAAGGAACCCAATCCTCAAACCTCGTCCGCGACTACGGCTTCACCCACCTCTCCGCAGGCGACCTCCTCCGCGCCGAACAAATCCGCGAGGGCTCCCAATACGGCGAACTAATCAAGTCCTATATCCGGGATGGCAAGATCGTTCCGATGGAGATTACTGTTGCCTTGCTTTCGAATGCAATGGCCGAGAAGCTTGCCCAGTCCCCCTCCTCTGGTGGTGAGGGGAAAGCCCGCTTCTTAATCGACGGCTTCCCGCGGAAACTCGACCAGGCGGTGTTCTTCGAGGAGACGGTGTGTCCGTCTGAGTTTACGTTGTTTCTAGATTGTCCGGAGGAGGTGATGGAGGCGCGGTTGTTGAAGCGCGGGGAGACGAGTGGCAGGGATGATGATAACGCGGAGAGTATCCGGAAGCGGTTCCGCACGTTTGTGGAGACGAGTATGCCTGTTGTGGATGAGTTTGCGAAGCAGGATAAGGTTATCTCTGTCTCTGCGACGGGGGAGGTTGAGGATGTTTATAAGAGGATTCAGGCTGGGTTTGAGAAGAGGGGGGTTACTGTTCGGACTTCTTCCTAAGTTGTTGAACCTTTTTTTCGTTACCTGTAGTGCATGGGTACATATTATATATCTAGGTAGGTGTGGTTATTTAGATGGTGTTGAGTTATAGAATCGGTGTTATTCAGTAATCTAGAACCAATGAACTTGAATAGTCATTACATTTTATCTCATCAGTTTTGTTTCAGTAAACTACTCTACTCCGCTGCCGCGACCTCCTGAGGCGCACGGCGACGCTCAATCCTGCCCTTGTCCGCTCCAGTCTTCTCCTCTGTAGCCGTGGCCACAGAAGCAGCTTCTCGTGCGAACCTCTCGCGCTCGCTACGGATGACGCCGAGGACGTTCTCGAGGCTTCGTCGCCACACCATCAGACGACCCTGCACTTCGGCCCATTGCTTCTCGCCGAAGACGCGGTAGGTGGCGCGGTGCACCAGGAACTCGGAGCGCAGCTGCGAGAGCTTGCCCTCGATGAGACCGGCGCGGATGGTGTCAATAACCCACTTCTCGACTTCTTCTTGCGGCACGCGCAGGGCTGAGGCAATTGTCTCGTATGACAGAGAGCGTGCAGAGGCGTTCGTTGTGGTGGTGGCTGCGGCGGCCAAGGAGGCCAAGGTGAGCAGACGGATCTTGGTCTGCAGGGCTTCGGCGTGCGGGGTCAGGGCGTTGTCGGGGAGGATGTTGGCGACGGGGGTGGTGGAGATAAAATCCTCATAGGCGTCGAGGGTATCCGCGGTGAAGATCTCGAGCAGCTCGAAGAGAGCGGCGTCGCTGGACCGCAAAGCCTGCACGGCGTCGGCGGCGGTCAACGGGGCGAAGTCGAAGACGGCCGGGTGGGTGAGAGCCGAGGTGAGCGCACGCACGGCTAATTCCCGCGCGACAGGAGAGGAAGCTTCGGCCGGGGGGATGGTGTGCAGAGCCTCGACGAGATGAGTCTGAGACCAGTCGAGGTCGCCGGCGACCTGAGCGGCGTCGGCGATGGCGAGGTGAAGACGGCGGGCCTCTTCATCATCCAATTCCCAAGCGGAGCGCCAGGTGGGCAGCTGTGCGGTCAACTGAGGCTTCAGGGCATCAAAGGCGGCAGAGGAGCCGGATTGGCGGATAACAGCCACGACGGCCAGGAGGATATGGAATCGGCTGGAGTCCGAAGGGGCAAGTGTGTTGAAGATGGTGGACAGGATGGCGATGGCCAAGGAGGCTCCGAACTGAGAAGAGGAGGAGACGGGTTTGGTGAGGTATGAACAGATGCGGGAGAGGAACATGTCAGGGTCGGAGGCCTGCTGGACGAGATGGATCAGGAGGTTATACGCGGGCGTGATTTCTGCCTTTCAATCAGTCATGGTTAAATCTCGAAAGTGGTTATATGAGCGCACCCTTCTCCGGGGCCGTGTTCAGCACTGTGGCCGCCGAAACCAACTTCTTCAGTACCTCATCCCGCTTGCTTTGATCGATCTGGGTATCATTCTGTTCCTGCTCGTGGAGGGGTTGGAGCAGCGGGGCGAGGTCGGTCTGGAGGCTGGCCTCTTCGGGCTTGGAGAGGGCGTCGAGGTAGGCAGCGAATTCCTCGGCCAGTTCGGAGAAAGAGCCCTCAATCAAGAGGGTGGTTGAAGGGGCGGGCATGGCGAGTGAATGGATGAAGAAGAGGGAAGTCGGAACTGAGTCTGAATCTGAATCTGAATCTGAGTTGAGACGATTTGATTTTGGCGGTGGAGAAATTTCTGTGGGATCGAGTCTTGGCATTTTTTTTCAAGTCTTTTATCTATGTAGATACTACATGTTACAAGTTACAAGTCGTCTGGACAATCAAAGAAAAATATTTATTATACGCTCATTATCATCATCATGCCCAATCTCCAATCACAACTCACTCTCCATGTCAATCTCCATGTCACAGTGTAACTCAACTCAGCCAACAACTCGGTCCACTCGCTACCCTACATCATCGCAAAAGCAGCAACTACCACGGTCGCAAACCCAGCCAATCCATAGCTCTGCATAAGGCGCATCGCCCCGTCAGTCTCATCAGGGCTATCACTCGAGTTGGTGGTTGTTGGGGTGGTCTCGGCCGAGTTCTCATCGTTGGTTGAGGTGCTCGTCTCAGTGGACAGAGAGGTCGAGGTAGACGAGGACGAAGTGGTGGTTGACGCAGAGGCATTCAAGCTGCCACAGTCGGAGAGGCCGGCGGTGCACACGTCGTCGCCGTCCTGAGTGGTGGAGCGCGAGATGCACTGGGCGTAGTTCTCCTGGCAGACATAGAAGGGGATAGTCCCTTCATACAGAGCTACATTCGCGTCGGTGCCGTTGGAGCAGGTACAGGTGAAGACAAGGGTGTCCTATAACGATCAGCGATTGGACGGTTCCCCGACATTCATGGACGTACCTGATCGCAGCGATTGATGCTGGCGGCACCACCGCAGATCCTGGGGCAGGCATTGCGCTCTCCAAGACACCAAGAAGCTAGTAGTTGGGTTAGCACACATTTTGAAGATGGGGAAAAGAGAGGTATCTATCTACCTTTAGTCTGCGTGTCGACCTGGCCCAGATCAAAGCCGGAGGGGATGGTCCAGTTAGACTGGGCGAGAATGGGGGCGACCAGCGAGAGGAAGATCGTAGTGTAGATCATCTTGAGCTCTGAAGATTATGATTATGTTGATCGTGATCGTGGTGGGAATCGTAAGTAGATTATTTCTGCCTGCAGAAAAGGATTGATGGAAAATGAAGAATGAAGACTCAAGGCTCTCGAGACAGAGAAACCAAGGAAATAAACAAGGGGTAAACACAGAATAAATAGTCCGACGCTTTGGGTAGCAGCAAATCCAAGGAAGGAATGGAATCTAATTCTCAAGCTAAAATAGTTTATCCTATCACTCAATACTAGTAGTAGTTAGTACTAGTAGACTATCTAATTCTATAGACTTTTATCATCTCCAGGGCTAACTTGAATTCTTCTGTACCTAGTCTACTCCGTTGGAAGTTTGGAACCGAGGTTTTGGAGTTGAATACTCCACTTCCACTTCTCCATTTCTTCAGGATGGACAAGCAAACACTTCACTTCCTCTCATGAAAACCCCAAAAAAAGACATAGAAACAAGAAAGGGGGAACTTAAGAGAAAAACACACAAAAAAAGCAAAAGAAGATAAATAATGCCAACAAACTATCCCAAACTCGGCTACACTGAGATACCAACCTACTCCCGCCACCCAAAACCAGCCACCGGCGAAGATGGCTTCTTCGCCCAAACCATCTCTTCCCCGATCACAATCCCACTCGTTCGCACTTATAAACTCACCCATCTCCAATCTCTCCCTCTCCCCTCCCAGCCTCCTCCATGGCCGTCCCCGACCTCACCGCCAGAGCCCATCCCCGTTCCCGGCGCGGATCTAGTCATGGTTCTCCAGCTTGCTAGTCCGGGGGTATGCGGGCACCCGGATACGGCGCATGGCGGGGTTCTGGCGACTGTTATTGATGAGGCGATGAGTTTGGGTGTTACGCTTTATGCGCCGGAGGCCGGGGAGTCGGGGGAGGATACTGGGGGTGGTGGTGGTAGGATTCGGTCGAAGATGTTCACGGCGCAGTTGGATGTTCGGTTTAAGAGGCCTGTTGCGGTGCCTGGGGAGATTGAGGGGAGGGTTAGGATACTTGCGAAACAGGGGAAGAAGGTATGGGTGAGGGCGCAGGTTGTGCAAGAGGACGAGATTATGGTTGATGCAATGGCGTTTTGGTTGTTGACTTCTCCTGCAAAAAGTGTTCTATAGACTGTATACTCTGCATAACTGTATAGTCTAGATGTATAGAGCTAATGTATAGATGTATAGCTAGAGATTATATCTTCGCCCGTCGGCCAATATTCCGACTCGCACTCACCACCAAACCAACCTGCGTACTCAACGCAACAACCTCCCCCTTCTCATCAAGAATCGTCACATCCAGATCTGTCCTCCCATCATTCACTGCTTTCGTCACAACCCGACTATACAACCACTCCACCCCAGTCCCCGGCAATCTCTTCTTCAAATCAATACACAGTGTCACAGTTGGGAACCAGTGATCCACGCTCGGCCGATTCCCACTCTCATCTTTCTCCGACTGAGACGCCATATTATCAAACCCATTAAGAGCCACAGGAAACATATCCGTCAAAAACACCAACGCCTCATTACTCCACCTCTTCACCTCCCCCTCCCCCTCAGGCCATAACCGCGCCCACTGATCCACGATCCCGTTCCTCGGCCTCACCACCCCCGGATCAACCCCGTAGAGCTCAACCTGCGTCGTGGCCCTCCGGAAAGTCGCAACGCTCGCTGGCGCTACAATCTTCATCCAGCTCCCATCCCTGCCTGTTTCCGCCAGTGCCTTGAAATCCACCGCCCCTGCACCTGCACCTGCATGCGCACCCACCGCCGCCCCCGAGGCAGCAGGAACAGGAGGATATAACTCCCACTCCGTCTTCGACGAAACACCAACTTCCGCACTCGCAGGACTAACAGTGATATACCCGGCAACTTTAACCTCCATCTCTTTCTCATCCCCACCCCCGTTACGATTTTCGTAATCCACATCCTTCTCCTGCAACAACTCAACATGCACCGAACTCGTCCTCTTCCCCAATTTCGTATCCCGGACCCGTAACCGGACCGGTCCTGCAGCTGTGCGTCTCAGAAATGTCAAGTGCATTGAGATAGGTGTTGCCGGTTCGCCTTTATATAAGCTCTGGTGCGCCGTTGCGAAGTGGACGAGGACAAGGCGGTACAGGACCGCGCTGGTGTAGCCGCCATGAGGGACTAAAGGAATAAGAAAAAAGTGTCTGTTAGTATATATTAAATAAGAATGTAAAGAGTAAACATTAGACTAGGGGATGTATCTACCGGTGCCGATGCAGAAGGGTTTCTGGAGAAATGCGGAGTAGCGGTTATCGCCGAGTGGGGTTACAGTGACTGCCTCTTCGAATTTGGGACCGTGGGGGGTAGTAAATGCCATTTTTATTGTTTAATTTAGAAGGAGGGAGGGGGTTGACAAGTTAAGTCAAGATTAAGGGAGTAGTCAAAGTAGCGGAGAGAGTGTGTTGAGTTGAACTTCTTATTCTTATCTTAAATCACAAGCCTCGGCTTGTCTGCTGCCGAGCTTTGGGGTTTCTCGGTTACTTCATCTCAACGTCAACTTCAGGTTCATGGCGCTTCATACATTAAACATGGTAATAATGATACTACCTAGGATGAAGTAGAAGCCGAGGAGGTTTATTCGTTATCGTTATCTACCCCGAAACACCATGTCCCGTCGACGTCTTCGCAAGTCTCTCTAAGCATGTCAAAACTCCTATAGTATTTGGTTAGCACATGTTTCGGGCTCTGAAAATCAAAGCAAAAGAAGTGTACCTGCAACTCCCTGAGTCAAGGTGGCTCGCGCTTCGGTGCTCCTCGACCCCAGCGTAACCGTCATCGCGTAACTGACCGCATGCGCGCTCTCTAGCTTGTTCGCCCACCGGAAGACCGGCTCGTCGTCACGACTGTCGCCGATCGCTAGCATAAAGTCCGGTCGACCAGCACCGTCTGTCTGCTGGAGACAAGACCGCCAGGCTAATTCTGCTGCCGACGACTTGTTCGTGCTTGTTGCTTCGACTATGAGTACACCATCAACGAGAAGAGCATGAATGCCTTGGTTGGAACACGCGTCGTTGATGTGGTCCGCACATTCCGAAGCCAGACGGCACGCTGCTGGGTGATCCTCCGCCGCCTCGTAGTGGAAGACGAGCGAGCAGTGGCGCTGTTCGACCCAGCTGCCCTCCGCGCGCTGTTGGTAGTACTGAAGAATCTGTCTCACCGCTGTCTTCCAGGCGTCGGTCTGCACCTTGTTCGTCAGCTTCGACCACGTCTCCGAGTACGGCTCGCGAACGAAGCAGCCGTTCTCCGCGATCAAACCTAGCCCGGATACCAATCGGAAGAGCCGCTCCAGCTCCTCGGGCATGCGCGCGCTCATCACGTACACTACGTTCTTCGGGTCCTCGGTCAGGTCTGCCAGCGTTGTGATGGCCCGCTGCGGCGTGGTGATGATGATGCTTTTCGGTGAGCCCCAGGAGGCCAGTGTGCCCTCATAGTCCAAGATGATGAGCCGCCGCTTTGCATGATGGTACCGTTCTTCAAGCTTACCCATCGGAAGCCGGGGAACAGCCATGATTTCGCGGGACGACTGCTCATTCCAGACGCGGGTTAATGCCTCGCTGAACGACTTCACCCAGTTGGAGGTCGAGTTCTGAAGCACCGCCTGGTTGAGCTGCATCCACACCCGCTGCCGCTCGTCTTCACTGCGCGAGAGGGCCGTGTGAATTGCGTCCGCGCATTGATGATAGTCCCACGGGTTGACGAGTAGTGCGTGGTTACCGAAGACGGATGCACTTCCGGTAAACTCGCTGAGAATCAGGGATCCGTACTTTTGAGCACCGTATTTCCCGTCCTGGCAGTAAACAAACTCGTGGCTCGTCAGATTCATACCTTCACGTAAACTGGTAATCATCATCGCATCTGCCACGGATATCAAAGCGAGGTATTGCGGAAAGGCCAAGTCTTGCTTGAGAAATACTAGAGGCTGGTGCGCAAGCGTGGAATGCGTTGAATTAATCCGCATGACGATGTCAGAGATCATGGCCTCAAGCTCTGGCTGCTCCGTCGTACTGGTAGCCACCTGGATTAAGACCACCTTCTCCCGCCACTCAGGATGGGTGTTGAGAAAGAGTTCGTAGCTCAGCAGTTTCTGACGGATGCCGCGCACTCCATCAATCTTGTCGCGAGCCACGATGAGTCGCTTGCCCGCGTAACGCTCCGAGATCGTCTTGATCCACTGCTCGACATCGGCAGCTTTTCGCCGCTTATCCCACGACAGCGGATCGATACCGATCGGGAACTTGGTCACGTTGACAAACCGATCCTCCAGTTGGATCCCTTCATTCGTGGCTTCAACACTGAGGATCCGGCTGCATGTCTGAAGGAAATGTCGGCAGTATTCCTCCGTCTGGAAACCAAGAAGGTTCGCCCCAATCATACCTTCGAGGAGCTCTTTGCGCGGCGCGAGGCACCGGAACACCTCTGAAGACGGAAAGGCGACATGAAGGAAGAAGCCGATCTGTGCATCCGGTAGAAGTTTCCGCAACATGGCTGGGACCAGAAGTAGGTGATAGTCTTGCACCCAGACGGTATCTCCTCGCCTCCAGTTTCGCGCAATCCGATCCGCAAACGCCTGGTTGAGTTTGACATAGTAGACCCACGAATGGTCCTCGTAAGCTTTGCTCTTGGGGTTGTCGGGAATCTGATAGTGGAACACCGGCCAGAGAATCGTCTTGCAGAAATGCGTATAGTGACCGTCAAAATCGCTGTCGTTGACGTCGACCGTCAAGCAGTCGTACTCGCCCTCGAGCTTAACCGAGATGGACGTCTTGGTCGATTCCGTCAACGCATCGGTCGGCATACCCAGTGTACCCACCCACACCTTGTCCTCCAGTTGTCCACTCTCAGCCGCGGACCGCACGGCATTGCGCAAGCCCCCGTTGCCCTGCTCTGCGTTCGTGACCTTCCATTCCGTCTCCGAGAACGAGGGCTTCCTTGTATGTACACGGGCGGAAGGTTTCTTCATGTGTTGCTTGGCCGGGGGCTGCGAAGTTGGACCAGCTTCTTTTACTGGGGGGACGTCTGTCGGACGTACCCGCAGCTCCTGGTGTCGAAGAATCGAAGGAGATGCCACAAACGCTGATTGCGGCTTGGGTTGGTTCAGCGCTGTTCTGACGCCCCAGGCTGGCGAGTGGGCTTCACTCTCTGTCATACTATGTTCATATTTATGAGTGCCAGGTTTGGGGAATGGATATTCGGACTGGTGCTTGTCAGCCTTCCTCAGGTCGGCAGTGAAGATGCGTTCATGGTCTGTGGTTGCGCCCGGAGTGAGACCAACATTGGGAGCCTCGTTTCGCCTCTCAAACAAACTAACTGCAGGGTTATGTGTAGCGGGCACGGACTCAGGCGCCTGCTTTTCGGGCTGGGTTGTAGGAGGTTCTGGGGAAGAGTCTGGCGGGCGAAAGCTGACTGTGTAAGGGAGGAATCTGCCTGGATTAGCAAATGAGGATAACTCGGTAAAGTAATGGGTGGGTAGGTAGGTACAATGAAGCTATGTAAACCGTCATCTTGAGAACGCGCAATTAAAGGTAGAAAAAAAAAGAATGGATGGAGACGCCCCCTTGAGAGGCTGTAGGAGGCTGTAAAAGGCTGCAGGAGGGTTATGTAGGAGCTGTAACAAGAGAAGAAGGAGAAGAAGGAGTTGTAGAGAAAAACAAGTCGTGAAAAAGTGTCAGAACTCATTGATACGTCATTGAAGCTGCCAGACCAAACAAACTGGGTCCAGCCAAGCTGGACCGATTCTCGACTCTTCCAAGTTGATTCTTACTGGAATTATTCAAGAAATGGGTTTTTTCCTGCTCGGTAGAGATTCCGCAAATGAGATGTTGAAAGTTTTTCTAGAGAGTGTGAATTAATATTCTTATACTGGACTCTTCGCGCGTACCTAATTCCTTTAACGTGATTCCCGGGCAAGCTGGTCACCCTCCTGAGCTGGTCACTGCTGTATTACATATAACATAGCCCTTTTTAAGACTTGAATATCTCAACAACTAATATGTATAGTGTAATAATATAGATATACTAAGATATATATCCATTATTAAATACTCTTTCTCTCTTTTTAGATCCTAGACTCTTGTTTCTATCTTTTAATCTAAGAAATCTTTAAAATACCAGAAATATTACTGTAATTTATATTACTAGAGGAAATACTTATTCTGATATACCAAGACCTTAGTATCTAGATATATAGTGGTGGAGATATTCAAGTCTTAAAAAGGGCTATTTTATATATAATACAGCAGTGACCAGCTCGGGTGACCAGCTCGCCCGGGAATTACGTTATTACCACCCCGCTGAGTAGAGACGAAACTACCATCTTGCCTTTTTAAGTAGCGATCCTCGTAGCTCCACCAGTTTTTGTATGGTAAAGTTAGGAGAGGCTCGGGCATCTTATATAGAAATTATATAGTGTTTTCCTAGCAGGTACTAGTAGTAGTAAGCTAGAGGGTATACTTGAGTAACTTGCTGTTTAACTTACAATATAAAATCTGGTGGAGACTGTAACAACATGCTATTTTAGCATAAGTCGTAGTTTTGACCCACAGGGTGGTGGTAATCTAGGAATTACGCGGAACTCTTTGTTCTCCGCCTCTTTACAGAGCAACTGTGGGTGATGATGAAAAGGATACGATTGTGCGTGGCCTTTGGATCAGAAACTGTGGCCTTTTCGCCCTGCGACTTTGTTGCCTTAAGTGTCTAATTAAACTATACCTAATTTAGCATTAAACACACACACACACACACACACACGAGCAAGCATACCAGTAGACAATCAAGCAGAAAGCCATGCAGAGGAGCAGGTAAGCAACCAAAGGAGCAGCCATTGAACCGGGTGTTGAAGCAGCCGTCGAAGAAGCAGTTACAGAAACCGTCGAAGAAACCATCAAAGCCGCCATCAGAGCAACAGTGAAAGCAGCAGTTAAAGCAAGCACCAAAGCAGCAGTTGAAGCAACCATCAAAGTCGCAGTCCAGACGGCAAGTAGGCAAAGTAGCCGTCGAAGTAGCCGTCGGCGCAGTGATCGAAGCAGGCATTAGAACATCCATCGAAGCAGCAGTTGAAGCAACCGTACAAGCAACAGTCAAAGCCGCAGATATTTTGCCATGGGTGGATGGGAGAGGGTACCAGTTCCACGGGATACATATACACAAAGTATCATCCAGACCATTGTAGGGCAATAAAGCGGTATTCCAAGGACCAACAGTGAATATTTATTCTAGAGTTAGAGATCCATGTGTGCGATAGTTAGGGATATATAGTTTGAAGATATATATCAAACAGGCAAGGTGACAACAGAGAACCAAATCATTTAACAGGGAATTCAGCATTCAAACAAGCTACCAAGTAGGCATTTGAGCGGGCATTCGAGCATGCAGTGGATAAACGCGTTAATTAGCACGTCGGCAGGGATCCGAGCAAGTATTCTAGTAGACATTCAAGCAGGAAACCATGCGGAGGATCAGTTAGGCAGTCAATTGAGCAGCGGTCAAAGCAGAGCAGCCATCGAAGCAGCAGTCGAAGCGGCAGTTGCTGGGACAAGATATCCATCAAGAGTGCTGATGACAACGCGGGAGGCGAGGGCCTGACAAGGGAAGAAATGGTTGTCGCCGCTGTAACACTCGTCGGAACCGGCTCGCATACCATTTACACTGCTCACTGGGCTTGCTTACTTTCTTGGGTCCAACCCTCATGCCATGAAGAAGCTCGTCGACGAAGTCCACACCTTCAACTCGCCCCAGGAGATCAACCTCGTCTCCGTCCACAAGCTGAAATATCTGACAGCGTGTCTTAATGAGACCATGCGTCTGTACCCGCCTGTCATCAACATGCTCTGGCACACTCCGCCCACGGGTGGCATATTCATCCCAGAGGGTGTAAGTGTCACGTCTTCTTCCAATTCCATGTGCCCATGATGCTAATGATGACCACACAGACGGGGTGCAAGATGACATTCTTCGGACTTGCGCAGAATCCCGACTACTTCACGCGGCCTCTCGACTTCTGTCCCGAGTGCTTCATGCCCAACCCGCCGGCTGAGTTTCTTGATGACAGCCACACGGCGTGTCACCCGCACAGACTGGGGGCGTATAACGTGAGTACCTACCTAATGTCTGCAGCTGAGCTAACAAGCCCAAGTTGCAGCGTCTAGGCTAGAACCTCGCCAATGCCGAGTCCCGTCTGATTATGACCAAACTCCTGTGGCACTTCAACTTTGAGCTGGACGGTAATGTGGACAAAGATTGGCTTGATCAAAAGTCGTTTGGCATCTTTATCAAGAAGGATGTAAATGTGAGATTTAGCCCTGGTCCAAATACCGTCACTAGCATCTATGTTGCACCAGTCCGAAGCCAGTCAAGTTAGTCAGACAAAGCCTCCTGGAGGGTTGGATCATTTGGCCAGGGCTGAGTGGGGTTGGATCCTAGGTACCTACTATAGTATGGTTTTGAATGGGTCATTCCTGCAGAGATCTCGTCAGCCATCCACTAAATTCCAATAATTAAGCTCGTGGGCCCATCCCGAATACGCCCAGCCGTACGCCCAGTACAGCCGGATTTTAGATATACTAACTAGTCTATTATAAAGATCTTTATAAAACAAAGAAACAAAAAAAACAAAGAAACAGTTGTGTTACGCATGTCTTCGTGCTTAAACTTCCTCCTTGTGAGACCACAAAGCACTGGATGCCTACTTCCCACTTGCTCTCCTACTTAACCATGTTTAAGTCAGTTTGAAATTTTTTTTTTTTTTGGCCTTACCATTGCTTCCCTGCCCTTACTCTATCATGGAAAAGACACAGACGCCGCAGCTCACGCTGGAGGAACCCAGCCAGCAATCCTTCACACCATCAGCAGAACTTGAAGAAGAGGAAATTCTTTATATCGGCCATCTGAAATTCTCCCTCATTTTTATTGGTCTTTGTTTGTCTGTTTTCCAGGTCGTGCTGGTATGTACTATCACTAAATAATTTGTTGCTTTGTGCTAAAAGAAACAGGATGAGGTAGTTCTTGGAACTGCTGTTGTAACTATCACAGATGAGTTCCAGTCACTTCAGGATATTGGCTGGTATGGATCAGCATATTTATTCACAAACTGTGCATTCCAGCTGGTGTTTGGCTGCTTGTATTCCATGTGCCCCGTGAAAATTATCTACCTGGCGGCCCTCATACTTTTTGAAATTGGTTCTATCATCCGTGCAACAGCACCTAACTCAATTGCACTTATTCTGTAAGTAATAATGCTGGGATATTAGCTGATAATAATATGGCACCAATAACTTCCATAGTGGCCGCACTGTTGCAGGCATTGGTGCAGGCGGCATCCTCTCTGGGGCTTTAACAATGCTCTCGCAATCTGTTCCCCGAGCAACAGTCCCAGTATTTCAATGGAATTCTCGGCGCTGTCAATGGAATTGCCTTTATCTGTGGGCCGTTGCTCAGCGGCGGGATTATCAGTGGCACCACATGGAGATGGTAACCGTTTTCTCCCTTGCTCCAGGGGCGTTTTGTTTCTGACTGCAGCAGGATCTTCTATATCAACCCGATCCTGTCCGCCCCAACATTTCTCATTATCGTCTTTATGCTCAAATTCAAACCACCAACAACAAGCGTGACAACCTGGAAGGAGAAGATTGCGAGGCTGGATTTGCCCACCTTTACTTTATTCCTCGCCTCGATCCTGTGTTTGATCCTGGCTCTGCTTTGGGGCGGCAAGGAATCCTCGTGGAAAATTGCCTCGAATTATCATCCTCTTTATTCTCTTTGGGGTGCTCATGGGCGTGTTCATGGCTGTACAAACTAGAAAGGGAGACGAGGCCCTGGTTCCCATGAGGATTCTGAAGAGGAGAAGCATTGCCTTTGGCATGTTTTTCTCCTTTTGCACGTCAGGGACTGGGTTTATCCTTGAATACTATGTTTGTTCTATCAACATTGTTAAAAATGAAGCAATCAACTAATCTGCACATCTAGTTACCTACCTGGCTACAAGTCATCAAGGACCTCTCCGTCATCTCGTCTGCTGTCAAGCTGCTCCCTATAATAGCCGCCGCCGTCGTTTTCACCACTCTATCAGGGATCCTCACTCCCGTTATAGGCCACTACATTCCCTTCATCATCATCGCCTCTGCACTCCTCTCCGTTGGCATGGGTCTCCTATCCACGTTAGAGTACACCTCCCCCGTGCGCGATGTGCTAGGATACCAGGTCCCGGCCGGTGTAGGTCTGGGATGCGCACTACAGCAGACCCTCGTCGCAGCGCAAACCATCCTACCAATGAATGATATCCCAATCGGGGTGTCGTTAATTGTTCTCGCGCAGACACTGGGCGGCACCATTGTGCCCTCTCAGCTGCGGACACCATTTACACCGGCTCATTGTCCTCGAGCATCAACACCCGATTCCCCGAGATCGACAAGTCTGCCGTGCTGAACGCTGGGAACCGAGAGATTCGGAACTTGGTCCCCGCTGAGGATTTGAGTACAATCATGGACTTGTGCAATCAGGCCATTGTGAATACTTGGTATCTTTCGATTGCACTGGCAGCGGCATCGATAATTGGGGTGTTAGGGATGGAGTGGAAACGGGTGACAGCAGCTCCGCAGAAGTAGATGTACGGCGTAGGTACTTTGGATTGCATACCTCAAAACAGAAGGCTTTGCCACTAGACTAATGAGAAGCAAGTCAAAAGGGACATCGAAGGAGCAGGCTGAACCTCAACACCAGACACCATGCAGGAATAGCATAGTTAAAGTACTGTGCATTTGTCATATTAAATTCCTTAAAGCAGCTTCGCTGTATGCACGGCTTGGCAGCTGATCTGTTAGTTCGTATCGATTGACTGAGTCAGAATGTTCTGTAACCTGATTTCGGACAGGACCTAAATCCAATTGATAAAGAACACCCACTATCCCTGTCATGCAAAGATTCGACTTGCGCGAGACTGCAGATCACCTCTACTGTGATGACGTCCAACCACGACTGGCACACTCGTATAAGAATATGAACTGTGGTGTCCACTTGCAGATAGTCGAAATACAAAACAGCATCGCCTTTTGCTCCACATACTCGCGTAGCGAAAGACCCTTCTCCTTTTTGCAAAATAGAACTTCAGTTTGTCTATGTTTCAAAAAACTGCATGAGTGTGGCGCTTGAAAAGCCATTCTAGTTGGTAGATTGCAGAGCTCAGGGAGGTCTCCATTGTATTGGTTACCTTGTAGGACAGATGCGTATACCAATCTGTAGCCTCTCCTCGCATGCACAGGGGTAAGTTATCAAGGACTGGCTGTTCACCAAAGCGGCGTGTCAGCTGCTGTATGCGCTTCGTGAATGAAACAACCGATGTTCTCTCTTCACATCGAAAATGTCCGGGCGAGGGGCTTAGAATGTATTCCAGGATGCAGACTGCTTCAGGAGCTTGATACTATCAAGAATTAGTACAGATCACAGCACGAAACGTTCAAGGAGTGTGTCTTTTCAACTGCCTTCTTGCTGGTCGTTAGGCAGTGAGAGGAACGGTGAGCTGCTGCAAACTCGGGTTGTGAGGTTCAGGTATAGGAACTCAAGATCGTGTGCCATGGGATCGATGGCTTCGATAGAGACGTCGAGCTCGAGTTTGACAAGCTCTTTGTCACCACAACCTCAGTCTAAGAACGAGTGCTAAAAAGGATGGTCTCCGGGGGTGCAGAGCAACGTCCAGGGTCGGATTTGAGCAAGCTAGGGTGGTGGGGGGGAAGACAGGTGTAGTATTAGGAGCATGGTGGCTTGACCCCAAAATGCATGGAGCAAAGCAATATGGGCGATGAAGGTTGGCAAGAGCGTTTATGAAAGGTGCGAATCGAAAACCAAGTAATAACCATGACCAGAGAAAGCTTTCGATGGAGAAAGCTTGGAAATAGAGAGGATGGCTGAAGAAACTCCTTTGTAGTGGACAAGTCGAGGGCTGGGAGTAAAATGTGATATTCACAGAACTAGCTACATACCTATTGTAGTGTTTCCGAGACTGCCTTCACCCTATAATCGGCTCCCCCAAACCTATTCATAATATTCCTAGGTACATTCACCTTCGGGATGAAGGCTGGTATACTTCCTGGCTCTTCCCACTTCGTCGTTCGATATTCACGATTTTCATCCTACCTTGAACCGCGGGGAGAAATCGATGCGTTGAGTGCTAGGGCCTGGGGAGTTAGTAGTCACACGCTATTCTTGGAACCAGATATCAATCTAGACTTCAGATTTACTGGGGTTCAGCGCCTCGTATTCCCACCGTGGCTCTGAGACCCCGCTCCGGAGATCTCCCCTCCGCAGCTGATCTAAGCTTTGTGAGCCATGATAACGGACCTAAGGACTGGTTACTGGCTGATCGCTTTGCTGAACGATATAGATACCTTCGCATGCTGGGTAGACCTGTCCTTATATACAGTAGGTATAGGTGTGTCCAGTACCTAATGGCTATGGATTGGCGTGATATACCTTATTCGGCTGATCGTTTTTCTGGCGGGCGGGGCGTTATGTGTCTGGAGCCTATGCACTGCAATATTATCATTAGCGGAATTGTCTGATAACGTCGAGATAAGTACCATGATCTCCATTTCACACTGCATATATAACATCCACTGGTCGACGCTCGATGACTGTCCCTCGAGAGAACGCCTTTTTAGAGTTCGAAGGGGCCATGCGTTGAGGGCCAGACCAATGCGGTTCCAATGTCGACGAAACATTGCAAGACGTTAGTGACGTTAGCCAGATTGCTCATCTTGCAAGGAATCCAGCAGGACGTGATTTCGAGAGACAAAAGTACGCTGCGAGACATAGACAAGCACCTTTTGGAATGTTTAACGCTGAAAATCCCGATCACCGAGGACAAGCACATGGAGGATGGCAGCAGCAACGACAGTCGTTGGCTATGGGAAAGTGCTTAGGGCAACGGGAGGACCGTGTTTCCGACAACGACAGTCTAGAAGCATGCAGGCATTGCAGTTTGGCGTTTCAGGCTCATCTTGAATAAGGGACGAGGCCCGGGCGCAATAGCGCTCGGGATATCCCTGAGGATGTACTATTCTTATATTAATGAGAGTCCGAAAACCGGAAGAACAACTGTAGGTAGGGCTAGAATGCTTCCGGGAAGAGCTCTTCCAGGAATGTGGGTGCGTTGCTCATTACTGATAACGATAACATTATTTCTAACCTCAGGATAGAAAGTAACATGAGGGTGAAACAGTATACTCAATATACTCAATAGTAGTCAAATAGTCGTACGAACGACTATATCGGGTATCCCGGTGATCCCGGTCATTGTTAGTAGTTACACCCGGCTCATGATTTGAACTTGGAAGACAAAACTCGGGGTGCTTCGGAGACCCGCAATCACATGCTGGCGTGTTATGCGCAGAGCTCAGACGCTTGAGAGTCGAGAGTCTAGACTTCGGTTGTTGCGAGTTTACCCTCGAACCTATCGATATCACCAACCATCAAGGTGGAAAGTTTAACATGTTCAATTCCAAACTCAATCTTAGAGCAAGGGATTTATGGGTCTGTTCTTCTGGCCTGATGTCTCGATTATTGCCACACTGATAAAATCGCCATCATAGGCAGAGACAAACTGCCTTTCTCATATGACGACGACGACGAGGTGTACCTACGATGGGGGAGGGAGTCCGGTGTTCAGTCCCCTCACCATCGTTATTTCATTCCACCATTCCGCCATGTTTGCCCCCCAGTCACTTTAGATGCATGAAGTCCGACCCGGGAGGGGGAAGTGGTACTAATGGAAGATTTCTTGTTTCGCTTAGCCTCGATGAGTTGATAAGACAATGTCAGTGACGATGGTGGTGGGAGGAAAAACGTGCTTGAGACGGGCGCGACCCGCAATCACATGCTGCCAAGTTCCAACCTTCACCAGCTTCAGAGCCCAAAGAGAGCATACGATTCTAGAATGGATTCATGATAGGACTGTCAGGTATCTTAGGTTTTATGATCATCCGAGTCACCTTACAGGCCTTTTATCTCTCGTCTGGAACCCTCTTTTTTGAGTTTCATCGACCTGTTGTCATTCCACGGTCTCTCAGCTACTACCTTGCTCCGGATCCGTTCATATCCTACTCACCTACGGAGTACTAGCTACCAAAATCTTAGGACCTTTCCTTTCCTCCCACATCTCCCTCAAGGTACGCCCTGGCTCATTACTTCTCTCAGTCCCTCACCCTACAATATACCTTTTCTTCTACTCGCCTACACCCCCGCTATCACTTATCAGTATACGCTGCGACAGTGTGCTGACCTAGATAAGAAACCTATGCCGCATTTTGAGATCGGAACAATGGGCGAAAACGCAGTTAACGGCGATCGGGCTCAGTCCCAATTCTTCGAGGTAAGTTACTGACACTTGTTTGGATACCGTGTGACCTTTACTGACTGCTGGCTGTGTAGCACCTCACCTCCTACCCGGTTGTGTCCGATTCGATCATCGTCTTCAAAGGCAACAAGTACGGTGCAAAGTCCTTGGAGTACGCTGACCAAGGCTACGGCATCGCTAAGCCCTACCTTCCATACCTGTCGAAGCCCTACGGATATGTTGCACCATACGTTGCCCGGGCAGACACTCTTGGAGACAAGGGATTGCACAGAGTCGAAGTGACTTTCCCGTTCATCAAGGAGGACACCGGCACCCTCAAGAGCACGATCTACAACAGCGCGTATTTCCCACTTCGATTGGCCGGAGATGTGAAGAGCCATCTCTTCAGTACTTATGGTGACGAGTACAAGAAGTGCGGCGGAGACGGTTATGTCGCCAGTGGCAAGGCCATTATTACCACCAGCCTTGTCCTCTCTCAGGAGTCGTTGGTGTTTCTCAGCTCTTTGTTGCAGCAGAAAAAGGCCCAAGTCAAAGACTTGGTGAATGAACAAACCCAAAACTAAAACCTATCCTCTTATCTGTGCAGTTTATAGTTGGTCTGGGTTTGCCGGTTTTTAGACTTTATTCGCTAGCGCCCTTCATTCCTTTATTACCCAGGTCCTGGGACGTTCGTTGTCTTCTCTGGTCTTCTTGTTTCTTTGCGGGGTGCGGTTGGATATACCTTCCACACTTTCTTTGTTCCTACCCGGTCTGACAATCCTTTCAATGGCGTTTATTCTCGATGTTCATAAGTCGCAGCTATCCCAGCTATCCCAGTATGATGGCAGTCAGACACGTCTCTTGCCACTCCAAGACTACTCTGTACTTTGTTGAAAAAAAATTGTGCCCTCGAGTTGTGACATTCTGTAGGACTGACATGTGGTACACTCGCGATTGCATGTGATTACCCGATTTGGATAAAATCTTTTGGCGACCCACTGTAGCTTATATGTAGGTAGCCTTATCGTCGCGTCCAACGCGTCCGTCGGGGCTTTGCCGAAAATATCTCCGCTTTCACCGTCACCTTTTGACATCACCCAGTGTTTTACCATTAAGCTCACAGAATGCCTCTTGTTCGAAAGCGACGAGCTGTACGTATCTCCCGCTATATTGCTTTTCTTCTTTTCTTTAAAAAAAAAAAAAAAAAAAGCTAACAAGTTCGTGGGTAATCAGGAACCCGAACCCCAACCCGACCCCTCCAGCGAGGAAGAAGCCGGCTCGTCCCCAGAGCCCCCAACACAATCAAATACCGATCGGCAGCGTCGCGTCCGTACAGAGGTGGCATCACCAGACGACAGTGATGATGACAGCGCCGACGGATCGAATTTCCGCGCCCCAAGCAGCACAGACGTGATGGTGAAGAAACTAGTCCGATTAGCCCTCTCGAGCGAATATTCACGTCAGCCGATCCGGCGAGTTGATATTAGCAACAAGGTTCTTGGTGAGCATGGGTCACGGCAGTTCAAGGCAGTCTTTGCGGAGGCGCAGAAGGTTCTGCTGGAAACATTTGGGATGCAGTTGACTGAATTGCCGGGGAAGGAGAAGGTAACGATCCAGCAGCGGAGGGGTGAGTTTTCTTTCCTTTTCTTTCCTCTTTTTAAAAAGAGGACGAGGTGGGATTGACGTGTTGGCTTTTGCAATCTAGCTGCCCAGAAGGTTGATAGACCCTCGTCGACGAATAATAAGTCCTGGATTCTTACAAGCACCCTGCCCTCCAAATATCGAAAACAGGATATTCTACGCCCAACGAGGGCGCCAATGGAGGGCGCGTATACAGGTATTTACACGTTTATCATTGCCGTGATCCTATTGAACGGAGGCACATTGCAAGAACAAAAACTCGACCGTTACCTCAGTCGCATGAACGCCGAAACCTACACCCCAATCGACCGCACAGACCGCTTTCTTCAACGTCTCTGCAAAGAAGGCTATCTGGTCCGGAACCGCGAGATGGACGGCGGCGATGAAATCATCGAGTATATGGTTGGGCCGCGGGGAAAGGTCGAAGTCGGGGCGAGGGGTGTGGCCGGGCTTGTTCGCGAGGTCTATGGTCATCAGGGTATGGTTGAGGATGATGATATTACTGCTGCGGAGAGGGAGAGGGTGGAGGAATTCGAGTTCAGGCTTTCAAGGAGCCTGGGGATCAAGAGGCCGAATGGTGAAGCGGCGAATACGCAAAATCGGGATGATGATGAGACAGGGGAGGAGAGGGAGACACGGCGACCGCGGGGCGGCACAGAATCTGAGGATAGTGATTAATGATGTGTGGGTTTGTTTATGATTCTATGATTCTAGCTTGTATTTGCTTCTGATACCTACGAGATTTTCTTGGACATAGTTCATGAATCAATTGGTTGCAGCACCGACCTTACTGAATCACTCGAGAATGGCCTTACCGGTGACCTTGCCAGCCTTGGTCTCCTTATCCCGTCCCTTGTACCAGGGGCAGGCAGGGGAAACTTCGCGCATGTTGTCACCGTTGAAACCGGAGATGGGGACGAAGGCAACCGCCTTGGGGTTGTCCTTCTTGATCAAACCGGAAGTCTCCTTGACGAAGACCTACCGTGAACGAAGCTCTAATTGTCTTCACAACCACCAGCCAGAATCCAGGATGACTGTCCTACGAACCAGGTAACGTGTGCGTAGACAGTCAGTCCTCTTTGACATGACGGGCTTTTCGCTAGCGAATGATACAGAAACCTAATCCATAGACCAAACGAATGCATATATGAAAACAAGCCGCATGATAAAATCATCAGTCATAGCAATGTGTATATCTATAACAATAACCAACATTTACACAAACAGCGCTTCAAACCCCCTACCTACTCACTATCAGTAGCACTCCCATCATCATCTCCATCCACATGGTTATCATTCCTCAACCCCTCGGAAAGCACATACTCCGCCTGCTGCAGTGTCGTCTTGACCTCGGCGTTATTGTAGACCAAATCCACCGGTTTTTGACCATGTTTATTCCGCACCCGCGGGTCACAGCCAGCCTCGCACATCATAGTAATCATTTCCGTCCCTATCTCGGCGTCTTTCTCGTTCGCGTACCGGACTACCACGTGGAGGGGTGTGTCGTTGTCTAGTCGGGTGAGAGGGTCGCATTCGAAGAATTGGATGTCGAAGAGGGCGTCCATCGTGTCGTCTACCGAAGACAGAACCATGTTCTCGTTAGATATTAAGCTTGTACAAGGGGAAGTTTCATGGAGGAGGGGGGGGACATACAGCTCCCGTATTGGGCGCAGATGTGGAGAGCGTGGTTGCCCATGGAGTCTGTGACGCCATTGAAAAACTCGGCTACCTCTTCGTTTGATTTTCCTTTGAATGAGTCTATGACCTGTTCTATTAGGTGGGGTTGGTCGCGGCGGCAGGCTTCGACGATGAGCTCGCGAGGGGAGGCGCCCTGATAGGTATATTAGATGATTGTTGTGATTCGCGGGAAGTTCGGAGTACCTCGTCTGACATGTTTGCCTAGTAGAAGTGTTTCTTGAGACGGTAGACTTGAAATGTAATGATCCAGGTAGCTCCTGAAGACACTCGATATGCGGAATGAGAGCGGGGTGTATGGTAGTAGGAGGAGTTAGCCGCCGAGGCCGTGGCTTGAACTGTAAGCTTCAGATACTCAGTCAGCTAGGCAGTAGAACAGGAGTAATTGGGAAAAGTACGGCACTGTCATAAAATAGCAATTTGAAAAAAGAAGAGAATATACGCACGGAAAAGAGCAGCGGTTGACGTTGAACACTAGGTGAAGATCTAGTAGGCCTCCTTATTGTTTGGTTGCCCCGCTGGCGATGCTCCTCCCGCGGCGGAATGGGCTTTCGGAATATCTATTCGGCCGCTCCGCCTGGTGCTCCCCCCCAACCAATCGGCAAGCTCAGATTCAAGATTGACCGTGCAGATCTATTCTTAGACAGTCGCCTGAGGCACCGAGCAGCGGGATGTCTAAGGCGGTGTATACAATTTTTCTCCCCGCCGACTGATAAAGCTTGTTATATCAGCAGCAGTCGGAGAGCGTTTGCTGGTTGCGGTGGCAGTTACTTGACGGCCAATAATTCTAGACTTCTGTTGTCTACACAGCAGCTTCGCAAATGCCTCTGACTTGTATGTGACCCCCTTTAAGCAAACCCCTGAAGACTTTGACTGACTCTCGTTCTAGTCTGCCCCAACTGCAGCAATGCGCTGACCATCTCACGCGCCGATGCCACACCCAAATACCCCCTCGGAGTCAACCGCTTCGAATGCCGTACCTGCCCATATCAGTATGTTCTAGAACAGAGCTGGTTTGAGAAAACACCGATGAAGCAGAAAGAGGTGGACGATGTATTTGGAGGCAAAACCGAATTCGAAAACGCGGACAGCACAGCTAGTAAGTCACGCAACATCCATATCATTGATGTGTTCGTTGAGTCGGAAACTGACTGGGATACTCTGCAGCACAATGCCCCGCGGAAGGCTGCAATGGCGATCGTGCATACTTCTTCCAACTGCAGATTCGAAGTGCAGATGAACCGATGACTACATTCTTGAAGGTGGGTGCCCGCTCGGACGGACCTTGCATATTGCTCGGTACTGACTTGAGATTGATAGTGTACTTCATGTGGTGCTCGGTGGAGAGAAAACTGATATGGGTTGTCGCATTGGTGGTTATTTGGACGTTCTTTCAATTTATGCGTTGCATTATTCAAGCGAAGGAGAACAGGCGGATCTGAGGCTGGTGTTTGTTGGTTGATATGATTTTGTTCGCCTTCAGCGAGCACTCTATACATGAAGCGCATAGAAGATACCCCTCACTGTTTCAACTTTCTACTATGTTGACGAGAGCTCGACTACTACGAAGTAGTAAGTACTATGATTAGAATGCAAAATTTAGCGACGGGATGTAAATCCTGTACCCGTGGGAGGCCCGCTAGTAATCTACATCTGATTCTCAAATTAGACTTTGGCGAGTCAAGCCTTATTCAAACGGGTCAAACTCGGGAAGGAAAAAAAAAAAAAAAAAGGCGGCTGGAAAGATGAATGAGGGGCAGTTGGCTTCCAGGCAACATGTAAAAGGTTTCTTTTTGGCTTTCAACATTGCTTGTTTCATTATTATTATGATATTTGAAGTTTGAACATCATCATTGTGGTCTACCATGTTGATCTTTTTACTGCTGTGGATCGAGCAGCGCCACTCAGCCGCTCCATCACAGTCTGCGAACGAACAAATAGAATTGTACCAGCCGCGGGGTTCTGTTATAGAAACAACACGATAAAGCTGCCATCCCACCACAACTGCGTGGATGCCCAGCATTTCAGTCTAAAAATCCACCGTAGCAGCAACAGCAAGTAAAGACAAGGAAGACCAAAAAAAAAAAAAATCTTCTCCTCGACCTCAGATATGGTTCAAGTGGAGCCGTATGGTGGTCTCCGAGCGCGAAACCAAGAAAACCAACGTCGCTGGGCTGGCTTTTCGTAGCAAAGCGCCCAAAAAAATGTGAAGATTTTGCACCAGTAGTGGGGATATTTACCCCTCCATGTCCAATGACAACAGTAACCAGCCAAGGGTTTGAGCCCGCCCGCTTAGTCGTCGTCTCGCTTGCCCCTCCATATAAGGATTTCCCCTCCCCTCCCACAAAATTTTCTTTCCCTTCCCTCCCTCGTCCGCTTCAGTACGTATATCTTCCCCTCCCTCGCTTCTCGTGCTTCCTCTTTCTTCCTCTTTCTTCAACCTCCTTTTTGCTAACTTCTTTGCTTAGCACCTCTACGCATTGTTTAGCCGTAGTATCTGAGCATCCTCTTTTTTTTTTTTCCATAAAAAACACACTTCACATCCGTCACCATGGGGTAAGTCGAGCAACATCGAACCCTTTGCTATCGCCTCGTGGTCAAGTTGAAACAGCTATACTAATCCCATTCTTTCATCAACAGTAAGGAAGGAAAGACTCACATTAACATCGTCGTTATCGGCCACGTCGATTCCGGCAAGTCCACCACTACTGGTAAGCCGTCCTCTTCTCGCCGCCCGTCTTTTCACCGAATGCTTACACTATTCTAGGTCACTTGATCTACAAGTGCGGTGGTATCGACCAGCGTACCATTGAGAAGTTCGAGAAGGAAGCCGCCGAACTCGGAAAGGGTTCCTTCAAGTACGCTTGGGTTCTTGACAAGCTCAAGTCTGAGCGTGAGCGTGGTATCACCATCGATATTGCCCTCTGGAAGTTCCAGACCCCCAAGTATGAGGTTACCGTCATTGGTATGTTCTACTCCTGTGTTATTACTTGACCTTTTTTTGACCATATCTAACATGACTATAGATGCCCCCGGTCACCGTGACTTCATCAAGAACATGATCACTGGTACCTCCCAGGCCGATTGTGCTATCCTCATCATTGCCTCCGGTACTGGTGAATTCGAGGCTGGTATCTCCAAGGATGGCCAGACCCGTGAGCACGCTCTGCTCGCTTTCACCCTCGGTGTCCGTCAGCTCATTGTTGCCCTCAACAAGATGGACACTGCCCAGTGGTCCGAGGCCCGTTACAACGAAATCGTCAAGGAGACTTCCGGTTTCATCAAGAAGGTCGGCTACAACCCCAAGTCGGTTGCCTTCGTCCCCATCTCCGGTTTCAACGGTGACAACATGCTCGAAGTTTCCCCTGCCTGCCCCTGGTACAAGGGATGGGAGAAGGAGACCAAGGCTGGCAAGGTCACCGGTAAGACCCTTCTCGAGGCCATTGACGCCATCGAGGCCCCTGTCCGCCCCTCCAACAAGCCCCTCCGTCTTCCCCTCCAGGATGTCTACAAGATCTCTGGTATTGGTACTGTTCCCGTCGGCCGTGTCGAGACTGGTGTTATCTCCCCCGGCCAGGTCGTTACCTTCGCTCCCGCCAACGTGACCACTGAAGTCAAGTCCGTCGAGATGCACCACCAGCAGCTCAAGGAGGGTCTCCCCGGTGACAACGTCGGCTTCAACGTCAAGAACGTTTCCGTCAAGGAAATCCGTCGTGGTAACGTTGCTGGTGACTCCAAGAACGACCCCCCTGCCGGTGCCGCCTCTTTCACCGCCCAGGTCATCGTCCTCAACCACCCCGGTCAGGTTGGTGCTGGTTACGCCCCAGTCCTTGACTGCCACACCGCCCACATTGCCTGCAAGTTCTCCGAGCTCCAGGAGAAGATTGACCGCCGTACCGGAAAGTCCATCGAGTCCAACCCCAAGTTCGTCAAGTCCGGTGACGCTGCCATCGTCAAGATGATTCCCTCCAAGCCCATGTGTGTCGAGTCCTTCACCGACTACCCTCCTCTCGGTCGTTTCGCCGTCCGTGACATGTAAGTTTGACATTCTCTCCACTTCTCCCCGCCCATCCACTCAACCCTCTCCCACCACGCTCCCTCATACTTATGCTAATATTAAATCAACCGTAGGCGCCAAACAGTTGCGGTTGGAGTCGTGAAAAGCGTTGAGAAGGCTGTCGCCGGGTCCGGAAAGGTCACCAAGGCCGCTCAGAAGGCCGGCAAGAAATGAGGAAATGAGGGTGTTCGAATCGATTTCATGATGATGACTAAGGAACGGGAGATGACTAAGACTGGAGATGACTAAGCAAAAATTAGATCAATCGAGGCTACTTTCAATTCCTTCCTCGGACTCGGCATTGTATTCGTAGATTTATTCTGGTATCTTTTAATTGTTTGCTGCTTGTTCAGTTGATCAGCAAGAGGTGAGTCTAGACTTCAGCAACGATCTTGCGGAAGGGTACTTCAACGCCAGATGGCAAGCCATGTAGCGGGTTGTACTACAGTTTTTTTTTTCAGGTCTTCTGTGTAAGAACCCGGTCTAGGATCACGTGTCTCCAAAGTCTTACCAAAAAGACCAACATTACTCGGGCATACAGCAGAACGGGGTTCAGAAAATAGGTGAACGGGGTTTGGAGGTCTTGCGCACGGAACGGAGAAACACCTCGGCGTGAAAATGAAATTTTAGGCTTCCAAACCCCGATCAGCTTTCCACTTTTTGAATTTTCCAGACCCTGATCACCTTTTTTATGCACAACCATGGCAGATGC